>JBAMHX010000010.1:27679711-27690009 GCA_037177515.1 Pseudomugil tenellus
CATCATGATGTGGTGGAACGGGAGGTTCTCATCATGATGTGGTGGAACGGGAGGTTCTCATCATGATGTGGTGGAACGGGAGGTTCTCATCATGATGTGGTGGAACACGAGACGGAAGAAAGAGACTCGAGCCGTATAACTGTGAGGATAAATAAGGAGGGAGAGGAGAGGTGGAGATGAAGAGGAGCAAAGTAGTGAGAGTACTCTCTCCTCCTGTTCTCTCTCAGAAGGGTGGAGAGCCGAGGAGGAGGGTGAAGCCTCTCTGCTCTGTGTGTGAGAGCGATGGGCTTTGGTGAAGTGAAGGCTGAGAGCAGATCGAGTGTATTTGTTTTCAGATACACAGTGTGTGTGTTGTTAATGGAGGTGAAGAGGGAGTGTGTGTGGTGTGTAAAGAGAAGTTTGAGCAGGTGAGGAGGAGGGTGTAATGAGTTGAGCAGGTGAGGAGGAGGGTGTAATGAGTTCTTGTGTTTTTTATTCTGATGGAGCTTTAAGGCGTTTGGAGATGTGTGTGTATGTGTGGCTTTGTGTTACTGTGACTCATCTTGTTCCCTTTTTTTAACCCAGTGTTGACCATTCTGTTAATTATTTCTGCTTTGTAATGCTGACCCTTATCTCCATGTTTAGCCAGTGAAACCATCATTTTTCACTTTTATGTTAATTTAAATAATGTTTAAATAACATTTAAACTCAATACAGCAGGATGAGTACAAGCCGCTCAGAGATGTCTGCTGCCCGCTGCTTTGGAGGTTTTAATCAGGTAATCAACCTTGTGAAGTCTTGTTCAGCTAGCTAACCGATCCATGTGCTGCAGACATGGCTCGATCGGTCTCTTACAGCCTCTTATACTCTGAGCTAAACCTGGCAATAAAAGCAGTATTACATATATGATAAAGACAAAATAATCTTTCATATTTTCAAGAACAATAACTTTAAGACAAAATATATACATACATATTGTAACATTTATATTTACATATATTGTAACTTTTATGCTTACATCATTTGAATGACACTTACAGGTGTGGTTAACACTGAAAAGCATGAAGTGAACACACACTAAAGGTTACAGATACTATTAACAAAACAGCTGATCCAGGTGGTAAGAAACCACGAAAATGTTTACAACATGTGCCGTTCAAAGACACTGACACAGTCATGTACACAACCAGCTCTGATGCGGATTAATTATCCCATTACTTATTAAATAACTGGGTCAATTTTTCATTGCACATGAAAGCAATGAGGACAAAAAAAAGCTGCCCTCCTGCTGAGAAAAAACAACTCCCGCTGCCTTCCCTGGGTGCATCTTCAGTTACTGTGCTGATTGTATATGCAGCACACCTGAGAGAACTGAGTCCAGGACCTTCTTAAGCCTGGATCTGCTCTGGAGCTTCAGACAGTCCAGTTTGTATGTTTTCCACTGTTCCCAGCCAGGGTGGATTCGGAAATCCTCTGCTGTCAATCAACATCATTTAATTCGCTGATCACCCTTCATGAGCACAATGACCTCCTCACCCTCTTAGGAAAATTCTCAATCTGCATCTGATTGCTTCTCCAGTTCAACCACACCCTCCATCTTAAAAAAATTCTATAACTGCACTCAGACTGAGTCCTGCCTGTAACCCTTCAAAACCCCACAAAACCCTACAAAATCTTCCAAACCTTAACAAACCAAACAAACTCCTCCAAACTCTTACAAACCTAAACATTTTTACAAACTCTGCAAACGTTACAAACCCCCAAATATTCTTAGAAACCCTAAAAACCTTACAAACCCTTACAAACTCTTCCAAACCCAAAACACCCTAAAACATCCAACAAACAAACCCATACAAACTTTGACAAATCCAAACAAACCACTACAAACTCTTACAAACCCTACAAACCTTACAAACCCTAACAAACTCTCACAAACTCTTACAAACCCAACAAAACCCAGCAAACTCTTACAAAACTCCTACAAATCCTAACGAACCCATCAAACCCTTACAAATACCTATAAATCCTATCAAACCCTTACAAACTTCTACAAATGCTAACAAACCCAACAAACTCATACAAACCCTACAAACCTTAAAAAATGTTACAAACCCTTCCAAACCCAGCAAACCAATACCAACTCCTACAAATCCTAACGAACCCATCAAACCCTTACAAATACCTATAAATCCTATCAAACCCTTACAAACTTCTACAAATGCTAACAAACACACAAAACTCTTCCAAACCCTACAGACCGGTACAAACCCAACAAACTCATACAAACCCTACAAACCTTAAAAAATGTTACAAACCCTTCCAAACCCAGCAAACCAATACCAACTCTTACAAATCTTACAAACCCCTACAACCCCCAACAAACTCTTAAAAACTTTTATAAACCCAAAAAATCTTTTACAAATCCTAAAAACCCGACAAACCCTACGAAGCCTTACAAACTCTCACACTATCACAAACCCCTACAAACCCTTACAAACTCTTACAAACCGTACAAACTCTTAAAAACTCCTATAAATCATAACAAACCCATTAAACCCTAAAAATTCATACAAACTCCTGCAAATCCTAACAAACCCGTCAAACCATTACAAACTTCTACTAATCCTAACAAACCCACGAAACTCTTAGAAACCCTACAGACCCTTACAAACCCTTACAAACTCTTCCAAACCAAACAAACCACTACAAACCCAACTAACTACAAACCCTAACAAACCCAACAAACTCCTACAAGCCATACAAATTTTACAAACCCTTACAAGCCCCAACAAACTCTTAAAAACCCCCAAAAATTGTTTATAAACCCTAAAAACCATACAAACCCTTACAAACTCTTCCAAACCCTACAAAGCTTTGCAAAAACTCTCAGATTATCAGAAACCCCTACAAACCCTTAAAAACTTTTACAAACCCTACAAGCCTTAAAAATGTTACAAACCCTTCCAAACCCAGCAAACCACTACCAATTTTTACAAACCCAAACAAACTCTTACAGTCTCTTACAAACCCATAATATCTTTTACAAACCCTTAAAACCTTACAAACCCTTACAAACTCTTAGAAACCCAATAAACTCTTACAAACATTTACAAACTCTTACAAACTCATACAAACCCTACGAAGCCTTATAAACTCTCGCAAACTCTCCCAAACCCACACAAACCCTTATAATTAGACTATTACCAACCCTAACATACTCAATAAACTCTTACAACCCCCACAAACCCATACAATCTCCTACAAACCATAACAAACTCATTAAATTCTCCTGCAAACCTGTAAATACCCAACACACTCTTACACACCCTTACAAACCCATCAAACTCTTACAACTTGTATAAACCCTACAAAGCCTAACAAACTCTCACAAACCCAACAAGCCCTTCCAAACCCTACAAACCGCTATAAATTCTTACAAACCCTGTCAAACCCTAACAAAGCCTTTTTGAATTTCCCCTGGTATTAATAAAGTATTTTTCATTCATTGAAATTCTCACAAACTCCTACAAGCCCAACAAACCCTGCAAACCCCAACAAACCCATGCAAACACTTGCAAACCCTTCCAAACCCAATAAACTCTTATACACTTATAAACACTTACAAACCTCTACAAAGCCTACAAATCCATACAAACCCTGCAAAGCCTAACAAACTCTATCAAAATCTTACAAACTCGTGATATTTTGAAATGTTCAACAACATTTGGAATTTAGTTCCAACCTCATAGTATGTAGGAGTTAAAATATCCCATTTTATTCAAATTACACCTAAAATCATTTTAAACTTTAAGCAATACACTTAGCAATATATATATATATATATATCCAGGTGGGTTTGGCCATTGCTGTTGTGATTACTGAGGTCAGACACACCTGAATTAATCAGTTCATCCAGTAATTAATGACAGGAAACAAAAAAGTTGTCTTAAGTTCAGGAACTAGTGCAGCTGTGCATAAAACCAGTTACAAAACACTTTGCAAATTCATCTTTCTCTTTGATGAATTAAGAAGAAAGCTGCATTTTCCTCCATGATCAGAATGTTTCAGAATGTGTTCAAACCAAAAGCCTGTTCTTCTCTGTCTGATGAGTATAAAACATTTCTCTCACCTTCTCTGCCTTCATTCCCTCATCATCGCCCCTCCTCCTCCTCTAACACACACACACACACACACACACACACTTTTCTCTCTCTGCAGCAACATTTTTACCTCCAAACATGTTTTTCTTTTCAAGCTTTTGACAAAATGATTGTCTGTTTGTTGATGCAGCGTTTCTCCAAATGTCTTATCGTGTTAAAATGTTGCTTTGCTGCAGCAGACTGAGTGTTTAAATTTCACACAGAAGCTTAGGAATCTCATTTTTCTACTTTATTCTACTTTTTCCTTTTCCTTTAAATACTTTCCATGCTTGCTGAATAGTTTAGTTTCTTCCCTGGAGCTCAGAAACTCTTTAACCAGAATATGTTTCTGCTGTAATGATGAAAAGTTGTGATAAAGTTTTTCACACGAACAAGGAAAAAGCCTTTTAGTCTTGTTTATCTGAGCAGTACTGAACCTGCAATTTGCAGCTAATAAATATGCCCTCTTTTCTCTCTTTGCCAGATTGTGACACCACTGACATCAACATCTGGACACAACCCTTCAGACTGTTTAAGGGAGTAGCACAACTTTAGTTTTAATATTTTTGTCATCATTTTTGTTGTGAAATCAACCAAGAAGACCAACAAAATTCCACTTTTCTGCTTTGACTTGAATAAAATCATCTGATTTGATGCATTCTAACGACTCGGAGAGCAGTAAAATCATGCTGCAGCTCAGAGTGAGCGCTGGAATTCCCACTCGAGGCTTTGGAGCAGCACAAACCAGATGTGACTTTGACATTCACACGCATCGGGAAGTGACCGGCCAGTGTGGCGGACACATTATCGATTTGTCCACCAAAGACTCATTTCACAGAAGAAGAAATGGATTCGGGTTAAAGAATTCAAGCAGGAGATGCAGAGCTTTCAGGATGGAGAGAGATTGTTTTTCATTTGTGTTATTGATGAACTAATCTCGCCGTGTGGCCTAATCAGAGCATTGTTTGAAAGGCCGTTTGTTCTCACTGGTTGGAAATCCATTTCTCCTAGTCTGATCTTCTGCCTCTCTCTCATTTAGAAAAGCTCTAATCTAATAATGATCTCTCTTTTCTCTGACAGCTACCCTCTTTGTTTAATTCCTTTTTTTTTAATGTGTTTTCTATTTGCAGATAGTTTGTGTCTCCGCTCAGCCCATCAGCTAGCGTCACCCTGCTGCAGATCCAAGCGGGATTGCAGAAATCCAGTGTAGAATATTACAGATTAGAGTGGAAATAAACATAATAACAGTTTAAACTTCATGGGAAAGAAATCATTTGTGTTCTGGGACAAATCTTCCTGCTGTGTATGCATTAGATCTCAACCTCTTCATCACAGGGACTAGTTTGTGTTCCTCCTGCTGGAAGTTACATATCTCAACTAGAAAAGCAGTACGAGTGCAGACTTTCAGCTAGCAGCTTCCTTCAGAGCCTCTTATCATGAACCCGCAGTGTCTGGTTACATTGTGGTGTTTGTTGCATGTTTGTTCTCCTGCAGGGATGAAAAGTTGTTCCTGTCCTGGATGGTTGTATCCAGAACGTTCTGGGATCCAAATCTATCTTTCGTATCTTGTAAAACACGTTGGGAACATCTGGATTTTCTCTCCAGTTATATGCAGATATATCCTTCACAACATTCCCAGATCCAGATGTTGACCCAGACGCTGATTCGGATCTTTCTCAACATTTCATGGAGTCTAAGTTGACCAAAACCAATTCCCAGAACTACGTTATAAACATCTGTCCAGTAGCGTAACAGCTGTAAAAAAAAAGACACATGTAAATGTAATTAGAATCATAGCCGCCTCAGTGGGAGGTAACCAGGACACTTTGTAGAATTACTGTGAAAAGTGTCAAAGTAAGCAAATAAAAATAGTTTTCACAGAATGATGTTCACTTATAGCACTTTATTTTCATCTCTCGATGACCCAAGAGCTTTACAGATCCTGCTGTCATCCATTCAAGGTGGCAAAGCTGCCTTACACACCGGCGCTAGCCTGGCCACCATGAGCAGCCGGGGGTTTCAGTGTCTTGCTCAAGGATCTCAGACAGAGTGTCCATGACCCTCCGATCTGAGGTCGGCAACACTAAACACTGTTTATCCAATGGAAACCAAACTTGTGGTTGTTTCTGTGTGGATGAGAACTTGTTCACTGAGCAGCTGCAGAGATTTTCTGCAGGTTTTGGTCGGTTTCTATAAGATGAAACTACAAACTGGGTTGACGTAAAAATCAGATGAAATACGATATGACTATTCAACGCAGCTGTGTTCTATTAGCTAACAAGTATTTTTAAATGAAAATACTATGCACCTATCTATCTCACCATGCTTGGACTTCTGCAGCAGATTCATACATCTTTACTACTGCTCATCCGGATATGTGTCAAACAGAAAGTTAAAACATTACTGACCACAACAGAGGTGCCAGAATGATGATGCGTAAAGCTTATCGTAGCTTTGGCTGCTAGCTTGCACATCTGTACACAACATGGCTGTTACTGCCTTACAACATTATATTTTCTTGTTGTTCTTCTTCTATGTTAACATTAAACAAAAACAACCGATAAGTGATAGTTCCCTATTCAGGAAACTCAGTTTACTGTTTACTGGTAAAATCCCAGTAAAGGACACCGCAGGGCCCCCTGCTGACATACACTGGTACCTAAATTGTTTATTTCCTTGGCATGCCAGTGTTATTTTTACACTCATATGACATATTGAATGTATCCCCGAACGGGGAATGTCGGGATATAACGGTTTCATCATGACCGCCGCTGCGGATATCCTTCGTGTGAGCGCGATAACTCGAACACTTTTCACAACTAGAATTTGATACTCGGTGTATCTGTTTAGGTTCCCAAGAGGAGGATCTGTATCAAATTTCATGATTATTGGTAAACCGTTTTCTATTTACCTGTATGCCCATTTGAGCCTATTTTTTGTGCAATTTTCATTAGAAAAATATATGTTGAATATTTGAATAAAAACTATAAAGGAACGACTAACCAAAGACCGCACCAAGCAAATAAAGTAATTAAATTATTAGAACACAGTTTGAATCTTTTAACAGTTTAAATTTGTTCATTTCTTTACACTTTTTCCTGGCACATCTGCACTTGCTTTCTTCAAGGAGATGGCTTGCTCTTTACATAATAGTATGATTGTCTTTCGTTATATGTGACTCACCGCTCAGTGTGCCCATCAAAATAAAGTTCTGCTTCTTCTATAGAGTCAACTCCCTGAGACAGGAATTGTTTTTTCTGGTTCACTAAAGAAATAGTTCTTAGAGTCAGCTCGTTCATGAACGGCACATCCTTAAAATGGGATCTGATTGTGCTACCTTACAGCTGGTCCATGCAGGTTTTTGATACAAAACACCAATAATTGGGGGCCTCAAATGGCAGAATGGTTGAGGAGTAAAAGTGGATTAACCTAAATGCACACAGCTACAGCTCACATTCCAGTAAAGGAAGTCTGGTTTATCACTGGTTTTTCCTGCAGCCATCTGTAGAGTGTGAAGTGATGGTACGTCAGTTAGCAAAAGAAGCTTTTTACTTTAATATTTTTACAGATCATATGTGAAAAAAAAGAGCAAGTTTAGTCATTTTCTTGTCAATGAATGAAAATTTTGTCCCAAGATGACTGAGTTAGCCTGAGCCAATCGTCTTGTACTTTGTTGTTGATGACCGCATCATTAATCACACTTAGGCTCTGCTAGTTAGTTTCAATTATACTTCCTTTATTAAATTGAATAATTCAATAAACAGCTAAGGTCCTTGTTTGTTCTGAGAGAAGCAGGGCAAACAGAAAAGAGATGAGCTGGCCTATAAATTCAGCTCCATTCATCATTACAGGAGCACCGCCTTAAAACTGAGACGCATCCATCAGCTTATCGGCAACCGTCTAATGAGCAGGAGGCCACTTCATCAGCTTCAACACAATCTGCCCCCTCATTCATCTCAGAGCAGGAAACCTGTCTGTTAATGTCACACCTGATGTACAACAAACAAACACACACACCTATCCATGAACTCCAATAAACAAATGCAAATGAGAAAATGCCTGCTTATCTGAAGTCAGTCACTGAATGCTTGGCTCACATTTCTTTCTACACCTGGAAAGTTAAATAAATATCAGACTAAAGCAAATCAGCCAAAAGAAAAAGAAAAAAAACACTTTGATGTCCTTCAGAATGCATCTTAGATCCTCCTTAAGGCCCATTTGCATATACAAACATCACCATACATCATCATTCTCACATTATACAGGTTCATAAGTCAGTCATCCCATCCACTTGGGGGCAGTGTTGAGTTTAGAGTTCTGCTTCATATGACATTGATTAGTAGCGGAAATCCACAGAGCTGTCCAAAAACACCAGAAGAAGAAGAAAACCACAATATTTATCGTGTTCTCAACTTTGTTTCTTCTTCGGGTGCTTTTTATTTCTCGGTTTCTGCTTGATCCTCCTCTTGTTCCCTTCTTCTTCTCTGGTTTGTTCTCTGGTTGTATGTCAGCTGCAAAACCCAACGCTGCACCGGTGATTTCTGCTGGTATTGTTGCATTTCTGCATGAGGAGAAGGCAAGCTAAATGAGTACGTAACCGACACAGGAGATGGAAGAAACTTCTCGTCTGTCTGTGTGGAACATAAATGAGTTTTTTGTGACGGGAACTCTGACTCTTTTCAAAGACACAGCTTCCTCTGGAAGCGTTGGCTCTTGTTGTCCCAGGATGTATAATAAATCTTTATTTAGTGCCCCTCGGAGATTTATTTAAGCCTAATCTAGCAGTTATGAATAGTTTCTATGTTGGTTTTCGTTTGATATTCAGATTAATATTTTGCTGAAATCAATACAGTTAATATTCTGTTATTTTTTTGTAATTTTATAGTTTATGCATCTTTTCTCAGAATCGTGCACATTTTCTTTGCAACTCTAACCATTTTGCGTAGCCATTTAGTTTTATTTGTGCCTGTTATTACTGTTTTTAGTGTTTGTAAGGAAGTGTGACGTGATGTATGTAAGTTTGCTGCAGACCACATGTCATTTCCGCTGGGATTAATACAGTTATTAGATATTCTGGGAGAATTTAGGCAAGTCATTTAAACTAGGAGGCATGACTTTAGACAGTGGGAAGAAGACAGAGTGCACACTCTGGGAAAAATCCCTTTTCAACCATAAAGCCGCTTCCTGTATGTGGCCCCAGACATGTGTTTGTAGGCCGAGTCCTAAAAAACAGGACTGAGATGTGTGTGATCCTTTTCTTCCTTCACCTCTTCATGTTTTTCAGTCTCAAATTTTGTAGTTCCACCATCCCCTCAATACCGTCCTCCTCTGAGGGTCCTGTGGATGCTTCAGATGAAGAAGGACCCGTGTTGCTAAGTTGCCAGCTAAATCTCGCTTGGCATCTACTTCCCGGCTGTCCATTACGCACACATGCACCCCCCTCCACAAAGGACACATTCTTAACCAGACCATCTGGATGTTATGGTAGCTCTGGGATTTAGAGCAGGTTCATAATGATGCTGTAGGTGAAGTCAAAAAGAAGCAATTTGTCCTGAATTCCATATGTTGGAACTTTTACAGGCTTTCATTACCAGCCAGCACTTTTTTTTTCTACACCCTTATATGATCTCATTTTTATATTATCTCGTATCGTGCTGAGAAAAATGCAGAATGTACTTTATTTTTTCCTACTAATGTGACATTCAAATGGATGAAAAGATTTAGTAGCTGATTTTATATCTGTACCGTTAGTTACTGCAGTGCTCTTTCACAACCAGCCACTAGGCGACACTTGTCACACTGGTGGTGTACAGCAGTGTGAGGTCACAACTGGAGAACAAAGCCTGTTGAAGCGAAACTATAAGATTATTGCAGTAATCTGATTACTCCCAGATGTTGGATTCTTATGCTCATGTTGACAGGCTCAGTGTTTTCCTGAGAATGTCTCCAATATAAAACATAGCTGATTCATAAATGTCAGCTAATCAATTAATATTAAATCAAGTTGCTGTGAATCCAACTGATTGAGTGCTAATCCCAAACCATAGTTCAGTATTAAGGATTTGTTGGGTTTTTTCTAGATACTCCAGCCCGTTTCTGCTCCATCCATCTATCCATCTATCCATCCATCCATCCATCCATCCATCCATCCATCCATCCATCCATCCATCCATCCATCCA
>JBAMHX010000010.1:27693564-27705289 GCA_037177515.1 Pseudomugil tenellus
GAGGTCTTGGGTTCTCTGCAGTCCTAATGTTATTATTAAGTTCATATATTATTATGTATAGAATATCACTGAATGTGCACTAACCGGATGTAAAATAAAGGCCACAGATGTAGGTACAGTTGGACTTTGGTTGCCACAACTTCTTAACCATCACCATTACCTCCGATCGTATTTGGCATCTGTTGACGCCGCTCAGCGATTTCTCTCTCCTGACTCCACTTAACAGTACACGATGGTACTTGGTCTTTAACCGCTTGTTTATTTCTATAAAATTAGATGTGCAGCTGACCACAAACATGATTTTGCCATGTCTCCTCTGTAGTGTCGCTAGCGTCTGTTTCCACCACGCTAAGATGGCGAGCTGCGTTGCTATGTAATTACGTCAAAATGTACTGGATGTCCGTCTAAGAGAATTCAACCTCGGAGGGAAATTTAAGTTCTGTTGTGCTTTTTTTTTTTTTTTTGTCTAAGTTCATGTTAGAATGACCAATCAGGTATTTTTCCACAAAAAATGCCTGAATTGAGCCACCAAAAAAATTCTCTCCTGTCTAGTTACCTGTATCCATCACACTGATATTTCCCAAGCAGGTACTTTTAGCTACAAGGTTAAATCATTAGCTAATTCTTCTCTAGAAAAAATAATTTCATTTCTTTACAACAACCTTTATGGTGTGTATTTGTACTTGTAGTGAATGAACAGTGTATAATATAATTAAGCCCATAAATGGAGTTAATTACTCTGCATACGAGCGAGGCCAGACACTTTCAACCAAATGACGTGTTAGATTAGCCTTTCTGTCTCTGTGATTTGGAGATTTTTCAAGCAAAGTTGGAGGTTTACACAAGAAAGACTAATTATTTATCTTGAACACAACCTGCAGCAATAGATGCAGGAGAGAGGAAAAGAAGTCAACCAGGGTCCAGGGTAAATCCTGAATTTACCTCGCTGAGCCACAAATCCTGCTTCATGCTACAGGCCTCGGGCATGGAGCAGAGTTTATCTGTGACCAGTCCTTATGTCACACACAACAGCCATGATGTCAGGGAGGCTTCTCTTCAAATAAACACAAAGATGACTCACGGTTTGCCCAGACACATCATCTAGATTAATAAATGATTCCTATCTCAAGCTAGGAGATATCCTTCTACCATCCTATTATGGAAAAATAATCCTCTTATTATCCTAAATTAGATTGTAATGAGGGGTTGCTTGGTTTGGTGCATGAGGCAGGTTTGAGAAAGTGTTTGCAGACTTTGCTACAGGCGATTCATTTCATGTCATGGATTAGCCATGCGTTCAGGCTGTGCCATCAAACTGCTGCCGGGTGAGTCTAATTGCTGGAGACCCACTCATTCAGTGCAGCCTGACGGCATTCCACACAAGCAGTTTCGCCGTGCATGTGTTCATCACATGACGTGCAGTTTTCTGGTATATGGACAGATGCTGAAACCTAGTGTTCCATTTCTGTCTTAACCGAGTTAATCCGAGGATTACATTGTTCAGAGAGAAACTGAAAAATAAGATGAAATTACCGGAGAAAAATGGGGGAAACTGTTATAGTTTGGACTTTGTGTGTGTGTTTTTTGGTTTCCTTTTATTTTGTGGTATTCCTGTTTTGCTCTTTATGTTTCTGTTTGGTGTCTATCTTGTCCATTAGCTATCTTGTCCACCTGTGTTAATTAGATTAGGTTCACCTGTGTCTTGTTTAGTGCAGTCTGTATTTAAGTTCTTTGGTTTCTCAGTTCTGGTTGCGGGTTCATTGCGTTGTATGTGTTTAGCTTCTGTTCAGTCTTGACCATTAAAATTTGTCTACACCACTGCTGCCTCCCTTTCCTGTTTTTGTGTCAGAACCCTCCTGAGACCTGACTGGAAACCATGCGTTAGTAGAGCATCACATTGTGCACAACAGAGTTTTACACAGTTTCTACCATAAAAGGTTGACAAATGTTGATAAACTGGATGCATTTAAAAATGAAACATTAAGGGTTCAGAAGAACATTTCTTCTGACCCACAAACAGTTTTCCTGAAGTTTGTTTTATCTGCTGTCAGTTTTAGTTGTAGATATTTATATGTAGAAACTGCAGTTCAAACTATTGTCTAAAACGTAAGATTAAAACTTCAATGATTTCAGCACGAAGAGTTAATTACTTAATGATTATTTTCTTACATGTTTGACGCTTTTTGATCCGGGAAGCCTGTCCAGTGACATCAGAAAGATATGTATAGTTTTTATACTTGTACTTTAGAACAAGGTGTTGTCCACTGTATTTTCTCACAGAGAATGAGACAGACTTTTGGATGGTCCTAAAATACCGGTGCTAGACAGACAAACTGCTGCTGACTGTAGAGCAGAGGCAGGTTAGAAAGCCTGAAGCAATCAGTCCAGATGAGGATGAGACTTCAGCCACATGGATCCACTCCAATGAAGGACAGGAAGAGAGGAAAAGAGAGAAGAAATCAGAACGTGATCACTGAAAGAAGCAATAAATGGAAATTCACCATTTCCAGCGTGAAGAATAAAGAAAAATCATTATGTGAATTAAAAAGATGTGTAATTTAATATAATATGACATCACACACCATCTCTCTGTGTTGAGCTCCAGGTCCAGTTTACCAAGCTTCCCATGTGGATCATCACTTCCTTTCTCCTCTCGCAGCCTCCCTCCACCAAGCACAACTGCAGATTCTCCAAGTGAGATGGTGACGAAAACCTCACTGCAACATGTTCCACAAAACACTGCTATTGCTTTGCTCTGTGTGTTTGCACTTTGCATATTCATTTGCAGAAACCTTGTCGTGAAACCACTTTTACAGGTGCAGCGTGAAGAAAATGTGATTCTGTTCGTATCCAATGAATTATTTGTTGCCACATTTTGTTCACTACAGTGTCTCTGAAAGGACAAACAACTGTTTTAATAGGCTAGTATCCATCCATCCATCCATCCGTCCGTCCGTCCGTCCATCCATCCATCCATCCATCCATCCATCCATCCGTACATCCATCCATCCCAAAGGCTGAATGTGCAGTAAGACATAAAACCGGCCCACATGGAGTCTGGCCTCCTCCAGGTTGAGTTAAAGTGGGTCAGCAGGTGTTGGTGATACGGTCAGAGGAGCAAACATACACTTTGTACCTGGCTGTTTGCACATTCTCCACACCAACATGTATTTGGAAACACAGCACAGAGCCAAATCCACCTTCATTAGCTTTCTGAGCTCCTGGCTTCTCCACCTGCTCCTTCAGGGTGATGGTTTCATTACAGGCTTGTTTCTGCAGTCTGAAGATCCGCCTGCGGCCCTTCGGTTCTCTGTCAGGCTGTGGTTTAAACAACCACTGAACACGGTGAATAAAGGATTCGCCACACTAAATATTTAATATGTGGTTTTGAATTGTGTTCTGAATTAGTTTGAATTATAAATATGTCAGGAAATCTTCACCAGAGGACAAAAAAACCTCTTTATTACGGGGTGTAAATGAGTTAAAATGAGGTTTCTGGTTTAAAAGTAAATGGTTTCTGAATGAGATTCAGTGAAGTTGTATCTTTCTGAAAAGCTCAGCTGAACATGATATTTGGATGCTTGCAAGCACCAGAATGATGTGGAAAACTTCTGTCTAAACAAGTCAATTTGCTGAAATGTTGTTTTAACACCGATTGGAACATAAACAAAAGGATTTCCAGCAGTAAGACTGGTGAGACTGGTAAATGTTCTTTATATCGGTGACCTTTGCAACAGTTTTTCTTGAGGCTTTTAAAAAATAAAAGATTTTCTCCTAAAATCAAAACATAGCTTTGGATTAATTACAATTAATCACATTAAAAAAATATAAGCTCGCTGTCACACCTGAAACCGAACCCTCAACAAGAGCATGTTTGGTGTTTAGTTTGTACCTTAAGCTGGAGCTGCTCATCATCACCAAACTTTATTTCAGACCCATGTATGGTCCATAGAATAAAAATAATAATATAACATTTAAGAAAAAGAAGAAAAAAATTTAAATTACAACCAGACAGATAAGTGTTACAAAGTATTTATCAAAAACTTAACATATTATAAACTATCGCGCCAGTGCTTCCACAGCTTAGAAAAGAACCTGACTGAACTTTGTGTGGGGTTGGTCATGTGCAGATGAAAATGCTTTTTCTATTGTTTTCTCATTTTTAAAACTGTTGAACTTCCTGTTTAACCCTTTCAGTACCGCCATGCATGTGTATTTCAGAGTACCACTTCTCGCTACTTGTTAAATGTTCATCATTCAATCTGCTCGTTTTAATGAAAATAGTGATCACTTTGGTGCTAAAAGGGTTAATTATCCAACAATTTCTACAAAATGGACACATTTCTAATAAATTTGCAGCAAATAAAAAAACTGCAACATGATGTGAGAATATGAATGTTAATTATTTGATTGCTTTACACATGTTTATAAATACAATAACAAAGATTAGATTTCTCTTTTATTGCAAGCACAATGTATTCTATTCTATTTTATCTAATATTAATGAACCCTTTCTTTATACCTGCTGATGGTTGTGCGTGTGCTGAGGCAGACTGCTGTCTGAGCTCCACTGAATCATCCGTCCTCCTCCTTACAGCAATGATGCCGATGCAGGAATCCTTGCAACTCAAATGGGGGCCGGACACTTTGTGGACGACTGCATGTCTCATTGAGGTCATGGATTCTCCATCTCACTAACAAGCCAATCAGAATGAGATCAGATTCTTCATCCTGAATCAGCTGGGAGAAAAAGAACTATCGGCATCTTCCAACAGGACAAGCAGACACGACACATGCATTCATTCATGCTCTTTAACAATAACCATAAAACCTTTTTCAACCCAAAGCAACCATCCGTTTTCACTCCAGCTGCAAAATATTTCCCATCAGTGTTGAAAAATGCTTCCTCTCAGCCAGCACACCTGTAGTTTGAAACAAGACACCTGCAAAAGGCAGAAAAACCACCTGGCTTATAGGCTGCACTGCAAAATCACATATAATTATACTCGGACAGGCCTTGTGGTGCTCAAATTGGCCCAACTGTCTCCAGAGGGGGTCACATTTTTCTATAAATAGCAGCATTTCAAGACCAAATGTAAGGTTATTTTCAGTCTGAGGAGTGACAAATGAAACATGGCAAATGAAATTCCAGCAGGACAGAAGTAGCTGGTCTCTGCTGCTCTGTGCAAATAATGTCTGCTGTTTGCACTGGACTCCCAGGCAGCAGTGTACATGCACAGAGTAAAGAAATGCCTGCATACAGGGTCAGTAGGGTCTGTGCAGTTTATTTCCCCCTAGAGTGCAGTAACAGTCTCCCCTGACTGGAAAAATGCAGAAAAAATCAGCTAAAAAGTTAGTTTCACTTTCAAAAAGAAGATGTGAAGAGCAGCATGTTGCACAGTCAAGATTGCTTCGATATAATGGTAACCATCAGGATAAAATGCAGCTCTGAATCAGCAAAGGCCTAAAATCTCAAGGGCAGCTACAAGAGAGTGGAGAACAAATCAATAGAAAGGACCGAAAGCAAAGAGGAGAGCTTTCCATCTGGCTGCATCGCTCTGTTTTGCTTCAGCTCTTCAGCACTTCCTGTCTCTGCTTTCTGGGTATGAAAGAAAGAAGCTTCCACACCCATCGACTGGTCTCATCCCAACAACCCTGATGGGAATTTTTGTAGGGTAGCATCAACCATGTGTTCCACGATAGAAATGATAGCAGCCATGTTTGAAAGGAAACATCCCAACACAAACAGCGGGATGCTGCTTTTCATGACATTAACGGCAGATTGCCACCATTAAAATGTAGAAAAGCTGCAGGAATCACATGACAAAAGGTCACAATGCTGAACATAAACACTGCTCATCTGTTCTGTAAGAGAGTTTTTATGATTTCGTCTAAATCTCACCAAAGCTAATGTCAGATACGATGATTACGAGGTCATGTGTGGAAAACTTTCTAAGGTGTTGATTGTAGATGGGCGGAGCCTCCCAGCAGGTTTCTTTAGAGGAAAAGTGAAGCATGTAGGGCGGTAACGAGGTGGAGCTGAGAGGGGGGCTGTGAGCGTGGGAAGGGATGATTGACGTCTATCTAACTCTAAGCTACCTGTAGCTAAGAGCTAGTGGAGCTAACTCAGATCGAACGTGAGCTAATCAGCTAATGGAACCTACAGCTAAAGGATACTGTTAGCCAGCTAAAAACTGTTTGTGCTACACTCTGCCGTCTTTCTGGGGATATTGCATACATGTCAATCAAAAGGACACAGCCCTAATTATGCTCAGCATCAAAATTAAATAACATTTCAGTCGATTAGACATGCACAGATGAACCTCGTGCAAATATAGGTTTTTAGAATATTTCTATGGCATTCTCATGTGAAGAACATGAGAATTTTATTTGGTAAATTTATGTATTTTTCACATTTCCAGTGCTTTACATAAAAACATACAGATGCGGAAGCAGAAATGACGAGATACAAAAACCATATTAGAATAACTGAAAGCAAGACAAGCTTAAAGTTTTTTACATAAAACGATTAAAAGAAGTTTGCAGAAGAGCAAGAAATGGGAGACAGTAAATTTTAAATAACAACCTGTAAATAAACAAACTGCTTCAGTTATTCCACAAACACTTGCATTCAAAACTTTCATATTTAACTTGTTTTTGCTGTTTTACATGAGATTTTTATGGATTTTCCAAATTTCCCTCAGATTCACTGTAATCTATTTTCATCTATTTTCATCTGTATTTCTGTGTTTTTCTGGGCAGAATGACATCACTTTCCTGTTCAAAGAAACAATGCGATGCGAAACAATGTGAAGATGTTTGTTCCAACATGGAAGAGGATTGGACGGCACCTGACTGTCTGGAGAACCAGTAAATGTCCAGCTGACTCCCCAGTCGGTCTTGAAGACCTAACTGATGGGTTTTGTTTTTGTATTTATTTCATCTAACTTCATTTATTTGATATAAATAAGGTCAATATAAAGGCAACGAATGAAGAAGTGTGAAGTTGTGGCTCTGGTATTGGATCCTGTGGAACAACAGAAGACACAGGTTCGTCAGTGTTAACACAAAAACCTGATAAGAATGAAACCAGAGCTGCATCTTTCATCCTCACCCAGTAGAATAATATAAGTCATGGTATCCGAAGAAGCGTGCAAATAAAAGCACACAGACAATATGGTGAACATTAGGAAATAAAAGATATGTTCTGCTCGTCTGAGTGCAGCTCAGTCAGAGAACTGAGTCCTTCTGGCTGGAATCTGGATTTGTATACAGGAATCACTTCAGCCAACATGACAACATCTCATCTGGAAGCACTTCCCGTCAGGATTCGTTGATCGGGACACCTGGGAACGCCACAAAGAGAACCTGAGAGAAGGAGATGGATGCACAGATGGAGGTTAGATCCAGTTAAAGTTTAATCAGTTCAGAGTTGAACATTTAGTGAACATCTGTAAAACAGGAAGCTGACGGCAGAAAGAAGCGAGTCAGAGGGGACGGATAACCTCGGCCTCTTCTGTCTGATCACTTTTAATCTTTCAGGGGTCAAGGTTCATGCTGAGCTCAGGGGGGTCAGAGAAGTGTGCCCATGATCAGTGGGTCAAGTTTCCACAATGCCAAGGGGGATCATTCAAACCGCTCTGTCTCTGTGGACTAAGTGCCCCTGAGCAAGGTGCTAAACCCTCTTATGTGCTTGCTCCTGCTGGGGAGGGGAAATCTATGTTTAAATGACTGTAACTCCCCACAGTAAGGTTTTTATGAATGTTTTTGCCATGATAAGTTGTAAATTGTTGCAATCAAATGGTATTGAAGTTATTCGATGGTGTTATGATTACTTCACTAACAAAGGATTTTATTGGTGCTTTGCAGCAGCATTTTGCTTTATGGCATCTTGTCACACAACAGCAAACATCAACACACTGGTTGTTTTCAGTTCACACCAAGGAGAGGAGGAAAGGGAAGAAACGGGACAGAGAAGCAGTGACCTCTGCAATTTTAAGGGGAACTCAGACAAGAGACGGGATGCAAACAGATAGCGGTAATAACTGCGGTGTGTTGTCTCATGTTGTTCAGTTTTCCTCAGTTGGGTTGATTTGGTTGTTCAGTTACTGATTTGTTGTTAAGTTTTGTATGTAACGTTTATTTTGTCATGTTGGTATATTGATGTAAAGGTAAATTAGATGCTTTCTTGTCAACGAAAACCCAGTTTTGAAAGAAGAATTTACCATGTTCGGCTTCATTAACAGCTTGAGACTTTGTGTGTGAATTAGCATTTAGCTATGCGTTAACTCTTTGCTAATAAATCACATCAAACTCAAACAGAATTAAGTCAATCGCTGCAGACTTACATGCAATAGAAGCAAGAAAAGAGATAACAGGCTGTTTGAAGATTAGTGGATCAAGCTGGTGACGACTTGTTGCTTACAGAGCAATAGCTTCTCAGCACGCTTTAATGCATCACAAATGTGTTTTTTCTGGTTTGTTCTATCTAAAAGCACATAAGTGGTTAAAAATGTGCTCCATTTTCTTCTCTGACCTGAGTTGAGTGGTGTCTTTTAGCACCATAAACTGTGACACAGAATATTCCATCTCATTTAAGTAAAGTCTTGAGTTACACTGAAGCCATTTTACTGGTGAAGACTCTATTTTCATTTGACAAAATGTGGTTTAATAATTCCCAGAGAAGGACCAGCGGAATAGTTTGAAGCCTCTTTAGGCCGTGTTGGTAATAATTCATAATCACACTGCCAAACCTTTTTGTCTCCAAGCACAGGGAGAAGCAGAAGTAGCCTGAGTGAATTGTTGCAAAATGCCGGCGCTACGACGACTCCCTGAACTGTGACATACTAGTTTGCAGTAAATTACTTGGGACATGAGCACAGCACGAGACCAGAATCAGAATGTTGTTCACAGCATGGAAGGAAAAGAGGCCAAATATTGACTTTCCTGTTTTTAACAGCCGTACATCCACTGAGGTCACACTACTGGTTTGTAACAGTAAGCTGTTGTTGCTGCCCTCACCTGCTTTTACATGTTAAGTGAACATGAATGAAACCACACAAAAAGCCCCGACTTGTGTCATACAGCCCTCAGATGTTATCCAGAAAGGATGAAATTCTTCCATTTGTTTACTTCTGTCAGGTTCTCTGGGTTCTTGGCCTGGAGTTTAATTATTTTGTGTTCTTTACTTCCTGTTTTATTTTGAAGTCTAACTCTGCTCTCGTTTCAGGTGCCTTTGCTTCCTCCCTCTGCTGATTACCCGCTCCTCTTTAATTTGTTTCACCTGTGTCTGATTGTCTCCCCAGCCTTTATCTGGAGCTTGCTCACTGTCTTTCTTTGCCAGATCATCTTGTCTATCCCAAGCGTTCCAGCAGTTTCTTCCTAGTGATCAGATCTACTTATGTATGACCCCATAGTTTGTCTTCCTGGTTCCTGAGTTTTGCCTGATCCTTTTTGGTACTGTTACGGACTGATCACCTGTTGCCGACCTTCGCATTAAAGACCAGTTTAATCTTCATTCTGTGTCATGTGTTTGAGTCCATTACCTGAGCCGTTCTTGACAACTTCTGTTGCACGTCACAACAATGCCAAGCTGACCAAAGTGTTTTATATCATAAAAACACATTAAATCAGAGAACATACCAGGCAGACTGGTAAAAGTGTAAAACAGCTAAAAACTAAAGTATCATAACTGTACTAATCACCTTTTTAATAAAAATATCAAAGGCCTTTATAAAAGGACACTAACATATTTTATTTTGTTTACTCCCCAAAATGTATGTATGGTCTTGTTTTATCATCAAAATATAATATTTTAAATTATATATTAATGTAATAAAATCTGACACATTCTCATACACAAAGAGTTTTACATTTGTTCACAAATATGATGGGTAAGGCGGTGGGGAAGTGCAATGATAGGCGGCCATCTTGAAACTACAGATGCTGGTGAGGGACAAATTTCACAAAAATGGAATAAGAAGCCAACACATGAGTTATTACAATCTGAACCGCAGCAGGACACCAGTAAACGCCCAATAAGCAGCAAAGTTTATTTCATCTCCACTGAAGTAGCTTGTAAAGACATGAGAGGGGAGTTGAGTCATAATTTCATCATCCTGTTTAAAATTCAAAGAGCTGTGTAAAATAAGGAGCTCGGCACAGAATCATGCTTTGTTGAATCGGTTAAGCTCTGTGTCCAACACGACGTCACAGCTGGGGAGGCTTTTAGATACTGTGGAAGAAAAATATCCAAACCTTCCAGTTGGAGAGCAAAAATGATAAAACTGCTGATAAATTGTAGTTTGTAGTGAGATTAAAGATATCGGAGGAAAAATGGAAATGTGCTCACTTTAAATGTAAAAAGCATCATGTGGAGCGTGCAGCTGCACTAAACCAGTCCGGCTGCATGGAGCTGATTCCATCTTTACATTTTCAGGTGAACATTCAGAAACTTTTTCATCCAACGTTCAACACAACAATTGTGTTGGAAACTGAAAAATTTGGGATCTGTGAGCATTTTGAAGGTCAAAACATTCCTAATAACAGAAACAGAACTTCGCGTTGTCCAGACAAGTACACAGTGCACACGTCAGATGATGCAACTCGTTTCCATGGAAACACGTCAGCTGGAACCTGCGATCAGACCGATTTTAGTCGGGTAGATGAAATGTTTGTCCAATCATTTCAGGATTTCCTCACATCAAACATCCGGACGTGTGGAACAAAGCTCTGTGTGGAGCATAAGCGTATAAATAATACGATACTACAAATAAAGCAAATTACTAACACGTGCTTACATGCGGTAAATGAGATAAACAAAAAAAAAAATCTAAAAAACGCTTTGCGTGAGAAGTATGATGGAGAAATAACAGAGCTATGCTGCCTACTAGTGGCCAACTTAAATCTTATAGCTAGCTAAGGTAGCAAAGCCTGAAGCTAAAACAGGATAAACAACCTTAAATCTGCTGTAAATACATTCTGACCATAAAGCATAATTATAAAAGCTCATGACATTCAGAATAAACTATCAACTATACTTACTTACAGGCTTTAGAGTGGTGTGAAAACACCAGCGACATGCAGGATCCTCACCGTCCGCAGGAGACGAGGAGCATCATCAGAACATCTACCAGCATGTACTGGAGTTGTTCCGGCAGCTTCTCAAGCAGGGTCCAGACCAGGGGCCTCATCTATAAAGCAGCTCACGCAAAAAATGGGCCTGAAATTAGCGTAGGAATGTTGCTACGTAAACTTTGGGATTTATAAAAATAACTAGATGTAGAAGAGTACGTACCGCTGCGCCAACTTTGGACCTGGCCTAGTTAGATTTTGAAGAAGGAAAACCGGGTGTTTTGGACGATATCATTAAAATGACGGGTCGATACGTGAAGTTTACAAACACTGTGGGAGAACAGACCAACATCAAAAGGCAATTTGCAGCAACGTCCGGCTTCCCAAACGTAATTGGTGTGATTGACACTCATGTTGCTATAAGGCTCCATGTGAGAATGAGGTTGTCTATGATTCACCGTACAACGTAGATTCATATGTTGCTATATTTATAAGCTGCTTTGCATTGAAGAAAAAAGTGGGTGTGTAGGGGTGGGGTGTGTATAGTAGAAAGTGGGTGTGAAGGGGCGGGGCGGGTATGGTAGAAGGTGGGTGTGTAGGGGCGGGGCGTGTATGGTAGAAGGTGGGTGTGTAGGGGCGGGGCGTGTATGGT
>JBAMHX010000010.1:27709468-27723376 GCA_037177515.1 Pseudomugil tenellus
GGGACCACCCGACCAAATCCATGTTCAAAGAGTAGTTTAGGTTAAGGATGGAATTCAGAGAGGCTCAGAGAAATGACGTGAAGTACCTCTCACGTTTGACCTGCCTCTCACCCGCACTGTAAATAAAAAAGGTGAATCGTCCATCACACTGAAAATAAGCGGCCACAAGAGAACGCATTTTACCTGTGTTCTGAGTTGCAGAGCATCCGGAGTGAAGCTTCCTCCCATGGTGATCCCTTAAGCGACTGACAATCCAAAATGAAAAGTTCCCAAAAGACATTGTGGTGAAAGTAAACAAGAAAGGTTGGATGATGGAGACCCTGATGAAAGATTGGCTTGGCGAGAGCTACTCAAAGCATACAGGTGGTTTTTTTCAAAACAAAAAAAAAGCAATACTCATTATGGATGGCATGAGAGCCCACATAACAGAGTCTGTGAAAGCTGCCATTATGAGCACCAACACCATTTTAGCTGTGATTCCTCGGGAGACCACAAAGTATCTCCAGCCACTGGACATCAGCCTCAACTGGGCTTTTAAAGTTGACTGAGACTGAGAAATTAAGACACTGGAGGACTTTGATGGCCTCAGTGTGCAGATGAATGAAGAAAGCGATCAGTGAGCTATCTTTTAATAGTACTACAGGCATTATCTGCAGATTAACATCCGGTGTGATCTGTGAATTTTGTTTTCTGGTAGGGTGCAGTAGGATATGGCATATGTTTTTACAAGTTATTAGGAGATATTGAATGCTGTTCATGCACTTTCGTGTGTATTGTTTGAGTAAAAAACATAAGCAACGTAATTTGAGTGTAGTGTAAAAGTATATTTCACAGAAGCTAGGCTACAGGCATCGCATAGAAAAAAATGCATTTACAATGTTTATTTTACTAAGCAGATTACATTTTTTATGAAGACTTG
Organism: Pseudomugil tenellus; assembly: GCA_037177515.1. Classification (NCBI taxonomy): domain Eukaryota; kingdom Metazoa; phylum Chordata; class Actinopteri; order Atheriniformes; family Pseudomugilidae; genus Pseudomugil; species Pseudomugil tenellus. The sequence goes on from JBAMHX010000010.1 coordinate 27,710,388, forward strand.
TTCCCCTTTGCGCCCTACTTTGACATTGGACTGGCTATTGGACACCCGACCTGGATCTCCATATCTCTCTCTTTGGTTTATAATAAACCTTGAACTCTAAATCTCATCAGTCTCCTGGTTCCATACGTTACAATATCCCTGAACGTGGAGTGTCGAGGATATTATGATTTTGCCCTGACCACTGCCGCCACTACATATCCTTAGTGTGAGAACAATTATTCGAAAAACTTTTACAATTGGATTTTAAAACACACCAGATGAAGCTTTGTGACTGAACATGTGCGGCTTTATAATATTATATTGTGTCTATTGAAAGATTTGGAAATAGGAGGATTGGAGGTGTTTGGGAATATATCCATAGCCATCACTTAAAATGGCATAGGCCTTGTTAATAATCTTGGGGTTATTTTCTGAGAACTTTAAATTTGATAGACAGGTAGTGCAGAGGTCCAGTCTAGTTGTTACTATTTTTGGCTAATCAGTCAAATAAAGCCTTATCTTCCACTTAAAAGACACGTTCATGCTTTTATCTTCTTTAGACTGGATTACTGCAACTCCTTTCATTCTAGGTAGCGCCAATCTGTTCTCCATCATCTCCAGCTGCTCCAAAATTTAGCTGCCATGTATTAATGGGGAGAAGATGCTGCAAAGATATAACCCCCGTACTGTTTCCTTCACTGGTTGACTGTTTCTTTTAAAGTTTTGTTTTTTTTTTACATTTTTACTCATGGCTTTTAAATGTTTTCATGGTTTTGCACCTTATCTTTCCAAACTCCTGCATCGTCACCATTCTCGTAGAGTTCTGAAGAACAGATGCTCTTTGTTGTTCCCAGGTCTCACGGGGAGACTGTCTTTTCAGTTGCAGATCCAAACCTTTGGGATCATCTCCTTCTTCCTGTGAGATCTGCCAAGACACTGCATGATTTTAAATCTTTTGAAAATCCATATTTGGCTTTTAAAACGGGAGCCAGCCCGTTCTAGCCCTAATATGACCTCCTTGGCAAAGGTAATGTTTCTGCCGCATTTATCTGTTTGCCTGTGTACAACATAACTCAAAAAGTTATGGACGGATTCTCATGAAATTTTCATGGGAAGATGAACAAGCGAATAAATTTTAGAGTTGATCTGGATCACGGTGTGGATCCAGGAATGTTTTGAAGGCTTATTTAACATTGTGAGATAGCCACTCATGTTATCACAGCTGATTCCTCCTATAGGCCGTTTCTGTCTGCTGTTTCTCACTGACAATCATCATGTGTGACTGACCTCTGAGAGATGTGTCACCCTAAAGTAAGCCAAAATGTCTTGGTAGTCATATCCTAGACACAAAAAAGAGGAGTGACAAATATCCTTCTTTTACAATCTTTGATAAATGCGATGACACAAAGCTGTACAATTGGATGTTACAATAGCATGTGACAGCACGACATGGACTTTGCCAATGAGATGACGCTCTTCCACATTACAGGAAGTCACCGGTAGCTTTGGGTAGCCAAAAGTGTCATCTTTTCAACAAAAGAAGTAAGTAACAATTTCATTTTGTAGGGAAAACTGTGGTGCTTGGCAAAGGTCTGCACTCTCTGAGTGCTTTACTAGTTTTCTTTGTTATTGGGTTATGTTATGATATTATTTTGCTGATTTATTTTATCTTTACATGCACCTGTACAGCACTTTGATCATCCTTATGGGTGTTAAAGCACTTTTCAAATAACAAATTTTCATTGTTTGTTTGATATTAGTTGATATATTTCTATTAATCCATGATTCTGTGAAGCACAGATAAGTCCAACAGAAGTGCAGAGATCTAATCATATTTAGAAATAAGGCTTTCAAATTTTAATTGACCTTTTGGTTTACACTCTATATCCCAAAGTTTGAAAGAATAAATGTTGCTTTTGTTTTTGTGCAGCAACACAGTCAGAGGCACCTGAGTGAGCTTGTAGTGTGTTATCTGTTACCCCACAGAGGTTAGCACGCACCACATTCGCCGCGACTCAAGTCTCCTGACCAACAACAGAAACCCACTCCACGTTCCACAGCCACCACAGCCTTACATTTAGTAGCTGTAGATGTTCCCTGAGGGTTTATTTATATGGATTTTAATTTTTCAGCTACAAGAGTTTGCTTAATATGGGGCAGTTTCAGCTTGATGAAATGTGATCTATAAACATGCTCTGCACAGTATGACAGTATCAATCAAGAAATTCACTCAAATTCAGTTTTTCCATTTGTGTTTCAAGCTTAATGAGGATGATTGCTTTACCAGGACAATAAAAGCAAGGCACATAATCAGTTTACAGATGACATGTCAATTATTTTAGTCTGAAATCAATCTAAAAGACTCAAAACAGACAAAACATCTGTCACAGTTAAAATAAAATACAATAAAACAAAACTTTTGACATAGCTATAACTTATAAATGTCACTGTGAAGTTTAATATAATTTTCAATGTAATGTTTTTCTTAAATGTTACCTGCTATATTACCTCATGATCATGAGATTACAAGTGTGCCAAAGAAAATACACTTCACAGTGAGCAGCAAAAAAAAAAACAATGGGGCAGGAAATTCCCTTTGCTTGTGTATGATCAAGTAACCAATCAGAAGCATTTAATGCTGTACATCACGCCTCTATATTTCACTTTAAGTTCACTTAAGACACTGCCTTTGATATGAAGATCACAATAATTTAGAAAACGAAGGAAGTGTGAAGATGATTTTCTTATGGCTTACACTTCTTCTCCTTCATCAAGGATGTAAGTTTCAATCAAAGGATATATTAATGTGTCGTGAGCATGTCTGCATTAAAAATACATTATTTATTGTCATCTATTTGTCTTAAGTTTGGTGTCTATTTTTTCATATTTTTTTATGTGTTATTGTAAGCATGCTCTTTTTACTTCATGCAGACACTCTAGTTCCAGTGATCTCAGTTCAACTTGGAGAACCTGCAACCTTGAAATGCACTCTGCCTGCAGAATTGTCAGCCATTGACAGTCTTCATTGGTATAAGCAGAGGACAGGGGACACTCTGAAAATTCTTTTTGAACTTAAAAAATATTTAAGTCCCAAGCATGGACCAGAATTTTTTGCCTCGAGAATGAATGTGATAGATGGTCTGAAAATGAGCAGTCTGACCATTTCAAGGACAATTGAAGAAGATGAAGGAATGTATCACTGTTTAGTCATCAACTATGGTGAGAATACTTGGAGTGGAACCTATTTGTCATTAAAAGGTAACAGACATTTATTTACTGTATTTCAAGATGCCTTTGTAGGTCAACACTTAGATCTCCATTTTCTCAATATCTTATGACTTGACACTTAGTGGCAAAACAACTTTGACACAATTTAATAGTTTCTCTATAGCTGCAGTTCATATGTGGTGAATTTAGCCTTTTCACTGAAAGACAATCAATATGTTAATTATTAAACAGATTTAATTTATATCACTACGGAAGGTGCAATGTCATGGAAAATCTGTCTTTTCAAATATATGTATACATGGAGAGAAGGTTTCTAATTTACAAATTTGTTTTTCTCATGCAGGAAACAGTGAGAGGACACCAAACTATACTCTTGTTCAGACAGCATCAGATCCAGTCCAAAGAAAAGGCTCAGAGTTTATTGCCCTTGTCATTGGAGGACCCTGTTTGGTTGTCTCTGTGGTTATAAACATTATTTTAATCTATTACCGAAGTTCAAGACAAGCAAGTGAACAATTTGAAGGTAAGTTATGTTTCATCAATGTCAGATGCGAAAACTTTTATGATGAAGTTTTACCTCAAAATTTCTTCAATAAGTTTGTGTCCCGGGTGGATGATGATGATGAAGTGTAGTACAGCCTGACAGTAGGTCAGATAAACTTCCATTATTGTTCCTTTAGACAGCGAGGCTGGGGATGACACAGGTGGTGCCTTCTGCCTGTTGTGGTCAGGCTCTTCAACCACCTATAATAGTTGTTCTGTTCACATCCTAAACCATATTTTACACTGTGTGTTTACATTACCTATTCATAAGCAACATTCAGAAAAACTGTGCATTAAAGTACGTGGAATTTGCTACAAATTTCATAAGACAAGAAAGATCAGTTCACCTGCACATCCATTCATCTTGCCAAGTTAGAAACATTTTACCAGCGAACGAAAGCTATGGATATGTATTAACCAAAGTTCGTGAGAAAAAAAGCTACAATTACTCAGTAACTTATAAAAATTTTGTTCTTTAATAATGTCATTATCTGAGTGTGTGGGTGTGTGTGCATGCGTGTGTCAACTCTCTAAAATCCCTCCATCCATCACTTTTATTAAATTATTCCACATATTTATTTTTTTTCACTGCAGATGATTTAGTTATGAACTAATTACTAATTTGGCTGTATAATACATTTAAATATGAAGTATGAATTTTGTTTTATTTTTTGCATTGGTGATACTGAAGATCAACCAAGCTACATCTGCTACATCTACATCGTGCTGCAAGAGAGTTATAGTTCTTACATTATACAAGGGTTTTGCATCAAATTTAAAATTGTAAATATTGAATTTTAAACAAAACAGGTTCTATGGGAAGGCAAATACAAATGTGGAGTCAGATCTAAATAATCCAAACTGCTTTGTAAAAAGGAATCATGTTCACACTGAGATATGTTATGCTCCAATCGAAGGCCTTTCCCAGTATGTAGTTTGGTTTGTTAAAGTCAAAATCGTTTTTTGGAGGGGGTTCTAGAAACCTGTTTTAAATGTAAAACAAAGCACAAATCCTGTTAAAGAATAATTCCAAAGTTGCTCATTGTAGTACTGGAGCCAAAATAAATCCATCCAGATTAATTACGTAGCTAAATACGTTTTTCAGGCCCAAAGGCAACAACCCTAGCCTTGTCTGAGTTTAAAAAGGAGAAAATTCAGTCATTCAGGTCTTTGTAATCTAATGAACATCTAATTTGTTAAATCTAACTTCAGTTCAAATATAAAACTACAAATGAATATTCCAATACTTTGGCTAAACTACTCTGTCCCCATTTGCTTTACATATCTGTCCATGTCCAATACAGAATTATGTAGCAATTAAGTGGGATTAATAGAATTACTATGACAATATTAATATGAAATTTTAATATTAACAATTAGTAATTAATTTATAATTAACCTCGAGGCACCACCTTCTATTTTATATTTGACCTTGGGTAACACTATAGGTATAGGAGGAAACATTATTAGATGATGAGTTGATAACTCAATCAAAAACAAAATAATTTATCAGTCTCAATAAATCAATCAGTCTCAAATGTTATAGTCGTGAGTTCTAGTTTGAATTGACTTGGATCATGACAACAAGGGAATCAAGACAGACAACGACCAGATAGTAAAAGGGGTATTTATTATCTAATCTACAGGTTATATATAGCTAAATATGAGAAATAATAAAACATATAACAAACAAGACAGACTAGACAAACATAACATAAACAAGTGTTGCTGTGAGAGTTGATGATAAACCTGAGTTCTATGGAGAAGAAACTATGTGTGTGGGATTAAACATGTATTAAGTAAAACTGTGATGTTCCTTAATAAAGTCTAAGATTGAACCATTTCCAAGGCCTGGATGAGATAGTTTCCTAACTCGCCAACCATCAGTAAAGACCCATAGTTCCTCGCTGAGGAAATGGGGTTCGTTCAGAACAGCAGCTTACGACCAGTGGACAGGGCTTGGGTCCGGACCGTTCTGGGGTGCTGAGACGGTGTTGGTCCGTATTGGCGCCATTGAATCCGGGAAAAGCCTGTCTTTGGGGTTCGCAGCTTTCAGTGGTTCCTTCTGGGGTCGATGGTTGGAGGTTGGAGGCCGAGGATGAAAAGTCCAATAGTGTCCAATAGTGAGGTGATTTTGCGCTGTCGTGGAAAATCGAACTTCCGTTAGGAGGCACAAGCTTGGTTGCAGAGTGAAAGTTTTAATTCCTCATTCTAAGACTGGACTGAGTGGCCATGTGTTGACCATGTGGCACTCCTTTTTTCTCCAGGAGCAGGAGAGCTTTTCAGACACGCATTAGCAGAAGCAGGTAGCGAGGAATTAGCTTCAGAGCATGATCCAGGGAGGCCAAGAGTCCAGAGGTAAGACAGGGAACAGGCAAGGCAGAAGGGGGCAAGAGGGAAAAGGGCAAGCGGAGGACAGGGTTTGTGTTGGTCTTTTTGAATGTGAGGGCTTTGTCTGAGTGGGCAGGTCTGGATGCTGCCAGCCAATCAGGGATCTGTGGGGGTGACTTCACCTCATGGCTCTTGGAACAGAATTACCTGTGCATTAGCTTGACACCAGAGGATATCACAACATGAAACACAAATTAAAGTCCTTGAATCATGAAATAAAGGAATAAATCCACAAACATGGAACAGAGAGAAAAGGTTGGAACAAACAGGCGAAAATGAGTCTGAGTTGGATTTATCCAACTTATGGTCAATCTGTAGCATGTAGGTAAGATTTTCCAAAGATAGGGGAGAGCAAGGCCTCCCCCTCTCTCTGTCCTTGGTGAGTATTGATCTGGTTTCCTGTGGAAAGAGTCTTGAGGTGGTGAAGAAAGGTTATCAGTTTTTGTTGGTCTTACTCCACAAATCAAACACATCCATCTTTCTTGAGTTTAAGGTGTTCGTCAAAATTCCAACCTTTGTTGACCAGTTCATCAAAGCATTCTAAAAAGAGGTCTGTTGAGGGTGGGATTGTTACAATTAGTTGAAAAACATTGACAGTGAATAATATTTCATTAGTAGCATAGTGTTTAGCTCTGCAGCCTCTCAGCAAGAATTTCACTGCCAGTTCAGTTCAGAGGCAGTCTAGAATGATGATCTTTCTTGATGGAGTTTGCATGTTCTCCTGGTGTATGTACGGGCTCTTTCTGGGTACTTCGGCTACCTCCCACCCAAAAGACATGTGTGTTAGGTCAATTGATCACTTCCCACAGGTATGTCACTTTGTTGTAAAGCAGATGTGTCCAGCTCCAGTCCTATAGGGCCACAATCCTGCAGCATTTCCATGTGTACTTATTCAATACACCTGAGTCAAATCAATCAGTCATTGTGCAGAACTTAATTAGCTGAAGCCAAGCGCACTAAAACAGGATACATACATCGAAAACCTGCAGGACAGCGGCCCCCAAGGACAGACTTTGGCTACCCTTGGTGTGAAGTGTCTGGGAAATAACTGTAGTCTAATAGAAATCAAAACATTTAATCAGTTCATCACACGGTTTATTTGGTTTTTCTTTAAGATGATTGGAACTTTTTATCCTTGCTGGTTAAATGTTTTTGATGTCCAAGGGATTATGTTCACAAATCCAGTTGAAACATGTTGGCTTATATTTGTGTATGTGTGTGTTGCAAAGCAGGATAAAATGCAGGTGCTTCAAAAAGGGAAAAAAAATATGGAATTGTTGAGGTAAATGTGAATATTGATGGAGTGTATAATATCACTTTCTTTATCAAAAATAGGAACAGAGCACAGCTTTCCACAAGGAAGACACAGCAATTTAAACCAGCAAATAGATGATACTGTAAGTAATGATACTGAATAAGATCACATTATTGTTTGATTAACACGATTCCATTTATCACACTTTTAGAAAACCACTGAATGATTTTATGTTCATTTGTCGTACAGAATGATCTAAGCTATGCTGCACTTTATTTCTCTGGAGGAAGAGGAAAGAGTGGAAAAAAGAAGAATGAGATGAATACTGAAAGTCTGTATTCTCAAGTTAATTTCTAAATAGGACTGGATCTTCATGAAAACTAAGAAATTTGTATTGAAAGTTACATTAAAATGTAATGATAAATTTGTTAGACTTTTACAAACCAGGAATCTTACATTTTCTTGATTTTGTTGTTCATTTGTTCCATTTTTTAAAATTACATTCAATTTTTCTTGTGGTCAGTTATTTTTTTATTTTAATCACAGAAGTCATATTTTTTCCATTAATTTCTTCTTGTAATCTGAAGTTAACTTGGCATTTATTCAGAAAATATTAATGAAAGTTCAAATATCCACATGTGTGACTGGCCTTCTTAGAGGAGTGATCATAAGTGTTTCTGGTCTCTCCCTGCAATTAAGATTGGGGAGTCCCCTAGTTACATGAGAGGTGCAAACTCCAAGGGGTGGGGGACACACAGTTTGCAGCTCTAAGCATAAAATAACAATCGTGATCTTGTCAAGCAGAACAAAGACAGTAACACAAACTCTTGGTCCCACTGATTAAACAGAGACCTCCTGTTTAATTAGACAACAGGAAGTCCACAACCCCTTGATTCTCGGTCTTGTAAGAGCAGTCGTTTCACAACAGCTGCAGCCTGTAAAGCAAAGCTCAGAACATGTTATGCATTACAACAGAAAAATAATAACAGGAGATAATAGATACTAATAAATGTATGATCATCTTATAGTTTCCAACACATTGAAATGTAATGTTAGTATTATTTAGACTTTGCAAATAAAAGCAATTTCATGGTCAAATTAAAATAATTAAAATGTTTTCCTCTTTGATTATTCTATAGTTCACACCAAGTGTAACAAAAACTTCTGACCTATAGCAAAAGAGGTCAGAAATACAGCCTGGAATTTACCATAATATTCCAGAATGTACTTTGGATTTGTTTCCAACTTGAAGTTTAACTTCTGAAAAATAAAGTATTTATTAAATAAAGCAATTGGAGCTGTAATAGCATTTTGTGAAGTGAGACATGAAATAGGAGCATGCTGCCCCCCATGAGCACATCACAACAGATGCTTTTTCTTCTAGCCTTGTCCTTTACAGCATCATGACATATAGAGATTGTTGAGCTGTGTACTAAACTGTGATGGACAGATTTGCTCTAACAAGGTAAGTATCCCCTATATATGGCTGCTTTTGATGTTTTAGTTCCTCTGTTAATATATTTGTATTACTATTCATTGCTCTGCTGTTAACTGATAAAATGTCAAGCCTGATAGGGTAAACAAAACAAAAAAAGTAAAAGGTTTTTTAAAAACAAGGCTAAAAAGAACAAAAACTGAAAAGAAACTATGGAGCCCCCAATGGGACATGTTTTCTTTCTAAGTGCCCTGACAATACTTTTGCATTACCACTCAAGAAGTTTTGCGTTACTAAGTAGTACTTTTGTGTTCCCTTGCAATAAGTTTTGCATTCTTGCAGTAAGAGATCATCTTAATAGACACTGAATACATGTCTATGAGAGTGTGCATGTTTCAGTCATTTAGTTCAGTTTCTCTAGAAGTTTCTGGTCTGCATCTTTCCCCCTGAGCGTCACGTCAACGTAACACCACATACACCTGACATTATGACCATGTTAGCAGAACAAGTATGTTGTAGTGCTTTAAGGTATTAAATATAAGTGCAGACCGAAAAGATTTGTTGTAATCAAGTTTGTTGATCCTTCACAGATGTGTCTGCTTAGGCTGTAAAGTTCAACTGATATTATTTTATTAATTATTTATTAAATACATTCCAATTTGCATCCATTTATGACTGAATTAAAAATGGCCTCAATGACAGTTCCCTAGAATCCATGCAGGGTCAGTCAGAATCTGACCAAAGACAGAACCTGGCACAACAGAAGACTCCTTAGAGACTTGAGCCACTGGAAATGGAGGTCCAGGATGGAAGCTGAGACGTCTAGGTGCCAACATATTCTTGGGTGTTGGCATGAGTAGTGGCTACATAGTGCTGCATAGACCTAAGCACTGGTGTAGGTACTAGATCTGTTCAGGTATCGAGATAGTTTCAGGGGCCTGTCTATGGCCCCACATTATGGTTGACTGGATACTGTTTGGAGTTGGTTTCCACAGTCTATTAATTAAATAAAAATAAGTAACAAGGGGACTAAATGTTAATTCAGTTTAACCAGTCAAACACTGTTGTTGTTTTCCCTGCTGTAGTAATTGTAGAACATATGGTGATGTTTTAACCCCTGTGTGATGTTCATTTTTTTGTTACTCAGTCAATGTTCGTGGATCTAGTGGACCTGTTGCATTTTTGCAGTTCTAAAATAATACAATCAAAACAGTTTATGTAGCACTACTCAGTAGATTTAGCTTCATTACAAGCAATATAACCAAACTGTGTGGTTAATATGTACCTTAAATGTTTTTTTAGATTACATTTATTTAATGTGTTTTACATGTGTTTGGTCCATCGCCTTTCATTTCTGTCCATGGACACACATTCCATTTAAATTAGTGAAGTATGTTCTAGAAAAAATATGTGATGGAAAGCTCAAAAGAAGTCTTGATTTCTTGCACATGGGAAACTCTGTTCCATGTTGGCTCCGGTCAGTGTTGGGAGTAACAGCGTTTAAGTATAACTGCGTTATTAACTGCATTATTTTTATGGTCTCGGAGTAATCTAATTAATTACATTTGTCATCGTTACAACTCCGTTGCCGTTACTAATAATATAACATGTTGTGTTACTATAGTATGAGTGATTGCAGCACAGCGTGTCAGGCTTTCCGACAGCCACACATCAGCTGCAGGAGAGCAGGAGTCTGTGATAATAACACCCTTGCAAATGCGATGATGATTAGCTGGGCGGGTGGATACCTTTGTCCGTGAGTGCTGTGTTTAGACTGGCTGTTTCATTCATTGGTTTCACTGCATGCTACAAACACACAGGCTGTGTCTTAATGGTCTGCATACTTCTAAGTACGGATAACAAAAATGCATTCATCATACTGATGCCTGATGTGACAATTCAAAATGTTTCTGATCCACACCTAAAATGCGCACTTCCTTTGGGGCAGTTTTATTATGACTTGTCCCAAGGGTAAATTGGATTCCAGTGACTTATTTGACTGCAGCTGGGGACCAATTAGCCTTGAGTACTCTGGCAGCTGATTGTTGATGGGGACATGTATATAAAGAAGACGGATGAACAAGTTAAAAAAGAGACACAGGCTAGAGTCGAGATGGCCAGGACTGAATACTGGAGGAATGGCCACCCACAGAAACACCCAGGACAGCTGAAAAGGTGGATGCAGAGAGCTGTGGTGAAGAGGTCTGGCGGTGATGTGGCAGACAGACTGAAAGGAAGACATACTACGCTTGCTAAGTATTCTCGGAAGTGATGAGTCTGCCCTGACAGCCAATTGCAGGTTTTTGACTGAGCTGTGTGGTTCAGTGAGCTCACAACTTATGTTTTCCTGACAGCTCTGGTGTTTAGCGGCGGTGAATGCTGCAGGTGCAACGGAGGACCTACTTGGTGACACAGAGAACAAAAGGAATGAGAACCCAATGCTAAGTATTCCCGAAAGGGATGCATTTTCTGGAAGCTTGTCAAGTCAAGACAGAGGTCCTGCTAACCAAGGAGGCCGATATCTGAACTGTAACATTTTTTTTGTACTGGTCGGAGGGAGGGCCCTACCAGAACTGTGTCTTAGTTTATTTATCACACACACACACACACACACACAAACACACACACACACACACACACACACCTCAGGCTGCAGTCCCTTTATGAAGTCTTAAAAACAAAGCTGCTCTGTGCCTAAAATATGCAGCCAGTTCTGTATCGACAGATATAAACAACAGCCAATGAATGGCTGAGCACAAGCCAAACACCTTAACAGTGTGTGTGTGTGTGTGTGTGTGTGTGTGTGTGTGTGTGTGTGTGGTTTGACCCCAGCCTGCTGTTGCAGCAGTTTCAAAGTGCAATTACCAGCAAAGATGCTCTTTTGGCCTTGCTGGAAAAAAACCTGTCTGATTGTAAAGGTGTGGTCCACATAATGCGTGTGTGTGCGTGTGTGTGCGTGTGTATGCGTGTGTGTGTGTGTGTGTGTGTGTGTGTGTGTGTGCTTCAGACGCCAGAATCAAGTTGTTATTATGATGAAGGGATGTGGAGAAAAAACCAATCACAGCTGGCCCTCTTCCAACTGGGCACAGACCAGAGAAATTGCTATTCCTTCAAGAAACATCCATTCTGTGTGTCCGCACACACACACACACACACACACACAAACGCACACACACACACGAACGCACACACACAAACACACAAACACAGATCCATTCTTCCAAATAAAACTCCTATTTTATCATTCCTTAAACATACCGAAGCTCACTGCTTGACTATTCATCTCCTCCTTTGTTTGTTTCCTCCACCTTCCTCCCTCAGAGTGAATCAGTTCATTTCCTCTTCGCTCCTCTTTTTCTTCTCTTTTTATCGGTTTATTTCTTTCATGACCCAGTTCTGCTCTTCTCCATTCTCCTTCCTGAGTCCTGGTTTCCATCTCGTCCTTCATGTCATTGTGAGGTGTGTTTATTAATCTGATGATTCTCTGGACACAGAAAACTCAGTTTCATCCACAGCTGCTGTATCATGTGAGATGTTTGTGTTTTATTGGGATTCTTAACAACCATATACGATCAGCTTCCACTGCAGCAACGCTACAGTTTTATCTGTGTATTTAAAGTCAGCCAGGTCTGCAGTCCATCACAAGGTCAACGCAGAACTGAATAACGCACAAAAACAACCCTCTTATTTCTGCAGGTCATGTTTTCAGCTGCTGCTTTGTCTGTTTGTCTTTAAGTTACTTAACTCTAGAATTTATGGACAAATTTTGATCAAACTTTGAGGGAATGTGAGAAAAAGAACAAGTGATTTGACTTTCTGGGGTCTGGATCACTTCCTGGATGCAGAAACACTGAGAGACTTTTACTGAGAGACTGACAGGAATAATGTTACCATTAGAGCTTTGACGGGAAAAATAAAGTCCACAGTCATTCACAGAAAAACTACAATGACTTGTTGACCTGTGATGTACTGGTGACCTGTCCAGTCCCCCCAGTCTACCCAGTATCGATCACCCACCTAGTGACTGCTGGGACAGGCTCCAACTATCCGAGACCCTTTATTAGACTAAACGGTACATTTAATGGATCCATCCATCCATCCATCCATCCATCCATCCATCCATCCATCCATCCATCCATCCATCCATCCATCCATCCA
>JBAMHX010000010.1:27765493-27776471 GCA_037177515.1 Pseudomugil tenellus
TCCACCGCGTCCGTGATGAGAATGTTCCACAACATACATAAGAACGTTCCACCGCGTCCGTGATGAGAATGTTCCACAACATACATGAGAACGTTCCGCCGCCTCTGTGACGAGAACGTTCCACCACGTCCGTGATGAGAAAGTTCCACCGCGTCCGTGATGAGAAGGTTCCACCTCGTCCGTGATGAGAACGTTCCACCGCGTCCGTGATGAGAACGTTCCACCGCGTCCGTGATGAGAACGTTCCACCACGTCCGTGATGAGAATGTTCCACCACGTCTGTGAAGAGAATGTTCCACCTTATCCGTGATGAGAACGTTCCACCGCGTCCGTGATGAGAACGTCCCACCTCGTCCGTGATGAGAATGTTCCGCCGCGTCCATGATAAGAATGTTCCAGCGCGTCCGTGATGAGAATGTTCCACTTCATCCGTGATGAGAACGTTCCGCCGCGTCCGTGACAAGAACGTTCCGCCCCGTCCGTGACGAGAACGTTCCGCCGCGTCCGTAACGAGAACGTTCCGCCGCGTTCGTGATGAGAACGTTCCGGCGCGTCCGTGATGAGAACGTTCCGCCGCGTCCATGACGAGAACGTTCCGCTGCGTCTGTGACGAGAACGTCCGGATGAACGTCTCATCCATTCTTATAATAGAAGTGAATTTCTCACAACAAGCTCCCTAAATGGATCGCCAGATGCTGCAGATGTTTTGTTCCCTTAAACAAAACACTGAGTTTTGAGGAGTTATGAGTGCTCTGCTGTTTGACTGATGGATATCTTGACTTTTATTTCTCCTCTGCAGAAAAGAGCATCTGTCAAAGTGTTGGCAAAACATCTCACACAGTCCCAACTGTTAGGTGCAGCCTAACATCTCCGATCTACTGCAGGTCGAGGCGTTCGTCTGGGTTGGCTGATCAATAACAGGCTTCTCTATTTGCCGGCAGTCATCTTCATGTTTGTTTATTACACTATCAGGGCTGAACTGCAGCTTAATGTGTGTCTGCATTAGCTCTGGTCTGCTAATGTCTTTAAGATGGAGGGATGAGGGCTAATATACCTCCTCGTCTTTAATCATCCTTCCAACAGATAAGCCGAGAGCGTGGAAGCGTGCAGCATTCTGGCTGTTGTCCAGTGGTCATTACATGCATCTGCCAGGACGCTGCTGAACATGCCCTTGGAAGCAACAACAAGAAGATGCAACCTGGAGATAGTGAAAAATTCAATGGTTTTAATAAACTTGTTTAGAATGCAGCACAGTTTCTGCAGATAAAATCCAACTATTAGGATGAAAAATGACAAAGCATGAAGATGAAACGTAAAGCATGAATAGATATCTCTTATCTGGATTTTACTTCCTCTGCATTCTCAGTTTCAGTCCTGATTCCGTTCTTTGTGCTGTGGTAGTTATGTGGAGTTTAATAACACACCTATTTGGTACTGTTTTGGTACAAAATGGAGGAGTACTACGTTCCCTCAAAGAATAGCAACTGCCTTCCACATGTTTCCTCTGTAAACTACAACCATCAGGGTAGCTCAGCCTCTGACTATAGGGTGCTGTGGCTAGTGGGTGTTTTGCTAGCGGGCATGTTGTGGCTAGCAGGAGCTGTGGCTAGTAGGAGTTTTGGCTAGCAGGAGATGTGGCTAGCAGGAGTTTTCGCTAGCAGGAGATGTGGCTAGCAGGAGTTTTGGCTAACAGGAGTTTTGACTCGCATGAGATGTGGCTAACAGGAGTTTTGGCTAGCAGGAGATGTGGCTAGCAGGAGTTTTGGCTAGCAGATGTGGCTAGCAGGAGTTTTGGCTGGCAGGAGATGTGGTTAGCAGGAGTTTTGGCTAACAGGAGTTTTGGCTAGCAGGAGATGTGGCTAGCAGGAGTTTTGGCTAGCAGGAGATGTGGCTAGCAGGAGTTTTGGCTAACAGGAGTTTTGGCTCGCATGAGATGTGGCTAACAGGAGTTTTGGCTAGCAGGAGATGTGGCTAGCAGGAGTTTTGGCTAGCAGATGAGGCTAGCAGGAGTTTTGGCTAGCAGGAGATGGGGCTAGCAGGAGTTTTGGCTAGCAGGCGCATATTCCTCGAATAGCATGAGTAAACTAATTGAACCTGAAATCAGTAGTAAAAACATTTTTAAAAGCCTTTTTTCTGTTTTAAAAAGCTTCAAAAAGAAAAACTTTGTCTGTACTGTCAAAAAGTAAATCAGGAATAAAATCATTAGTCTTACCTTTAACTCCAGACATATTCTTATTCAGACCAAACTTCAATGCAAATAATCATATATTACTATATTTCATGGCTTTTACAGTTAAAAAAAACATGTGGATTTAATGTATATGTGTACAAGTTTGACTGAATCTCTCTATATATAATATATTGGGAGCTTAATGCTTGATTTTCCTCAGTTCGTATGCAGTTATTTTGCACTTTGTTTTTTCAACACACTTCTTGCGACAGAGAGAGAGAGCGAGAGAGAGAGAGAGATTTTATTTTTAGAATGACTTTATTTACAATTTAAAATACTGGACAAACCAGATCAAACCAAATAATCAGAAAACACCATATCCCCCTGTTCAGACACATGACACAACAAGTTGAGAGAGAGAGAGAGAGACTGTCCATCAAAAGAGGAAGCAGATCTATTTATACCATCTTTTTTTTCACTGGAAGCTGTTTTTCTACATACCGAGCTGTGGTGTTGTAGTACCGTCACATCCCGAGCAGTTTGTATTTTCCTCATCCAGCCAAATATAAATGATTTCGTTTTTCATTCTCAGAACTGCACTGGAAATGATTTCATATTTGTTTTAATTAGAAATTCGATGAAATGTACAAAAAGATACATTAATCAGAAGCAAAACATCCTGCAAGGAAGTTAGAAACTTAATGTGACTGCAAATTTAATCTTACTGCAAAGGAATATGTCTGTATCTGCTGCTGTTTGAGGGGAATAAGACAACTGCTGTATATTTTTCTCATCCTTATGGGAGAAAATCCCTGCAGCCAGATCACAGAATCAGCTAAAACATCACCTCAGAGCTGTGACAGCAACACAGACGTCCTTTGTTTTGGAACTGTATCGGCACAATATTTGTTCCAAAGCAGCTGCTAGACCGGCGCTGTCCTTTCCCCAAGGGTGTGAACAGAGCTTCAGAAAAGTGGATAATAGCTTGAGGGGGGGTCTGTCCTCTGGAGCTGCATGGTGATGGATGAATCAGCCAACGAAAGGCTTGATGAATCAGTGTCTAACTGAACAACGGATGGGTGCATGGACGCGCGGGAGGGATTGATGGATTATACAGTAAGTCCTAAACTGGCAGGAAAGCTGGATAGATTCGGAATAAGAAGGTTTTCCTGTGAGGAGAATGCTTGATGTCATTGATGCGATTTATCCCATCGGCTTTAGGGTAGAGCAACATGAGTAACACAATGCCTCCCGGTGCTGCAGGTCTCTCTGATCCAACGCACCAGATTCAAATTAACTCCCATCAACAGTGTGTTAAGTTCTGTTCAACAGGTTAGCCGCAAATCTGATTGTGTTGCTAGAAAACCCACTGAAAACCGGCAGCTCTCAGACCCACTCTGTCATTTTTCACAAAGTTTTTATTTGATTTGATGCTTCAGGAAACATTACTAAACATTACTAAATAAAGCAGAGGTCCACCTATTGCCTTGTAGACCACAGTACATGCAGAACAGATGAACTCTGTTGCTGGAAATACCTTAAATGTGCTTATTTTTGCTGTTTTTAACTACTGACATCATGAAACCGATGCTGGTTTCTTGTGAGATTATAATAAAGAAAAGCAAATAAACACGAAAAAAGTGGCTTGTGAGCCTTTCGTTGGTGCTTCAGTTGGTTAAGATCCTTCTCTGTCAGCTCTCCGTATGATGAGACGAAATTAATTAGCTGCCATCTTGTTTCCTCATTAGCATGGTGGTTGCTAAGCGACAAGCCAAGTTGAGTTGAGCTAATTTACTTTAAGACGAGGTAGACTGGAGTCCTACGAAGAGCACAGACCAGCGGTTCTCGACTCGTTTTCCCTGAAGACTCCTCTGTATTCCGGCTGAATCCATGAATTACTTTGCAAACAAGCAACAGAATAAATCTCTTATGTCCAAATCAAAGCTACGTCCTCTGATTCAGAGATGAAATGTCTGCAGTCTCTATAACGAAGCAACACTCAGGTCATCAACTCGCACCTGAACTGTGGAAATAATTGGACGTCTCACATCTTTGCACATCAATTACTTTGATTATTTTGACTGCAGGGAAGTGAAAATCTGCCAAATTCATGTGGTGAAATTTCAGTGACCAGTTTCTCTTGGTGGAAAACGGCTCCAAGAGACAGAAATGTAACAAATCTTCACATCAGATGTGAAACCATGGCAAACGACTGCATCCTTATCACCATTTTTGATCAGTCTTCCACCTTTTTTTCCATGTTTTTGTCTCAATTTTCCCGTTATTTGTGTGTCTTTATCCTCTTTGTCTTTTTAGAGAGTCAACCTGTCTGCATCATATCATCATGTCACACAAACATGCTCAGATTTATCATGTCTGAAGCTCTTCTGTGGCTCTTTGCTGCACAATCCATCAGCGACTCACATGTTCGGATGAAAGAATCCCAAACCGAACAAACCAAATCTCTATCAACGAGATGCTAAACAGGATTGACGCTGATGATCACTTTGATTGATAAACCATTTGATCACTGAACACAATACAGCTAAAACTTTCTAGCTGTTGTTTTTCTTCTTTTATCTTCAGCAAATGTTGCTCAAAGTCCTTGTTCATGTGCGCAGCTAATTATTTTCCCCCGTGAGAACCTACTTCGTTTTGCGAGGATCAAGTCGTCCGATCAGGCTCCAGATCTCCAGCCAAAGAGCCAAATCACCACATTTCCTTTCTCTCACACCTTATCCCTGCAAAAAGGACGAGTAAGCCCACAGCGTAGGGCCAAAAGGGAGGAATAAGTGTCAGATCTAAGTCCTACATTACTCTCCATCAACGCTGCCAGTCTTCATATAATCCCAGTTTTCCCGCCGGACTGGTGCATCCGGCTTGCCGTCTTCCTCTGAGCTTCAGCCCGATGGACACATTTCTCCACTCCTGCAGGTTTGAGGAGCTCCTGAAAACTCAATTTGTGCAATAAAAGTAGTTTTCTGGTCGATACGGGCATTCCTTTCCAATGCATTCTGGGTAAAGAACAGCCTTTGACTTGCAGTATAGACTTTTCACTCCACCGACCCGACACTGCTAAAATTGACAGAGTGGGAGGGAGTGCACAGACGCTTCTCCCACTCACGGACCCGCTCATCCACCATCACATGAAGTGACTCAGCATGAGTGTCAGACCCGTAAACCTGGCAGTTTATAGATTATTCATCCGAAATTGTGGCTACTTGCTCTCGTCCTCTTCATCTCTGTCCATGAGACATAAAAATGAAGCAGCAGATGCAGATAAAAGTTATCGCTGCTCACTGAGCAGGAGTTGGTTTTATAGGCATATCCTGCTCCATTGTCTTTTACTAGCAGCTCCTACGAATAAAAAAAGATCTTTTAGTTAACTTGGTGATTTAAGCCGTCTGTAAAAACTGACAGAAATGTCTGAACGGCAACAGTGAAAGGAGCCACTTAGAGGAAATAAACACATGTCCTGTAGCTCATCTTTTGCTTTGCGTGTGATGTGCTCTGCTTTGAATGCTACAGTAACACGGTACGATGTGCTAATGACACATGGAGCGTTCCAGCTGTCTGGAAATTCTGAGCGGCCATGAGCACACGGCGTTCCTACTGCACCCGCTCAGACAAAATGGACGCCACCAAAATAGCCAATTTGTCAGCGTCTCCAGATTGAATATAAAAGAAGGAAATCTGAACCCCACTGTGAAAATCCCAAACATGACGTTTTTTTACTCCTAACAGATGTTGCCTAATGTTTGGCCAGTGCAACTTTTATCTGTCTTATCAGCATGAATAACATTTTTAGCTCATTATTAACCCAAATTATGAGGGTCGTTGCATCAGAAATGTACATTTTCATGAACTTTTTAACCAAATCTCTCTGCATTCATCCAGCTCAGGCGTTTGCAGATGCTGATGTTTTTGGAAACAGTTTGTAAATGAATCATTTTTAAAGTATGGATCAGCTCGCCAACCCAGGGCTTCACCTTATACCAAGAGCAACTGTTTAAGTGACCAAATTTACAAATATGTTCATGAATTTAGGTTTTTTTTTTCAGTTGAACCAATCTGTGTCCATCATTGACCTTCTAGCTGTTACACCCAGATGAGGAGCTCCTAATCTCTACTAGCATGATAGAAGACACCCTGTTAACTACAACTTTTATTAAGTACAATCATCTGCCGATCCAATGATGTCTATTAAAAAGGAAAAGATAACATCAACAAATGGAAAGATTCGAGCAGTCCAAAAGCAATTCCAGTTACCAGAGATAGCAAAATACTCTTACATTCTGTCTAGAAAATTGCCACTAGACCATGTCTAAGGCTGAAACATTATGGATGAGGTTATTAGCCATGTAGCCGTGGAAACTACCAAACCCTCTGTTGCTACATTTAGTGTGTGTCCGTTAGGATAAAGATGAACAAATAGCATGAAATTGCATCAGTACATGGACCCCTGAATAGAAGAAAATGTACCATAAGCTGGTTGATGGCCCACTTTTGTATTTAAAAGCAGATGCAAATGGTTTGCTGCAGAAGCAGGATTTTAAGTCCCTGTTGGCAGGTTTCAGAGCTGAATTCAGCATTCATTCACTTAAATTAAACCTAAAGTTTCAAATCCTTCCATACGTGTTTAGATACACGTACAGTCTTTTTTTTTTTTTTTTACACATTTCTGTTGGGGGTTTCTGGTTAAAATAATAGCAAGAAAACCTGCAGATGAAGAATGTTTGACTCTTTGTTTTGTCCTTTACCAAACTTCCTGGATGACTTCTGTTATGAATCGACAAAATCCATATGAAACTGAAATGAAGTGAACAGGAGTGAGGATTTAATCCGCTGCAGATGTGCTCAGGGGACACATGAAGGATGGAGAAGGTACGGGAAATAGGAATACGCACGGCTGCTATTGGACAAAATACAGTGAAAGGCAGAGAAAGGAGGAGAAAATTGAATGTGGGGTTGAAGTTGATAAATGGAGAAGGTGTACGAACAGGGGATTAAGATGCTGGAGAAGGACAAAAATAGATGAGAGCGATGGAGAGATGGATGCATGGCTGGTTCAGGAGAAAGGGAGTGGTTGGAAAGCGATTGTGTCCACGTACCATGTTGTACTTCTTATATTCAGGCAGCTTTTCTCTTGTGCGAAGACTTTGTCAAACCTGCGTAGAAGTTCATGATCAGGAGTTCAATCAGAGCAGTTTGCAAACCAGCAAAGTTCTGATTCCTGTTCAGCTGGTCGTGCTAAAGCTACACAGCAACCGTATGGATCTACATCTGGTTGTCCTGCTGTGGATAACAGACATGCTAACAGTTAAGCACAGATTAGCTTGAAGCTAAATAAGATGCAGCAGGATGACGTTTATGGTCAAAAACGCTGCGATATGACAGAACTGTTCTTCTTCTCGGTCATGAAAAGTCTGAATTCTCTTCTTAACCATAAACTGTGTAAATGTGGGCGGAGCTAAACCTGAGGAAGCTAAAGTGAAGCTCGTTGGGCGATCCTTATCGTCGCCATCTTGGCGGCTTTACGTGTGTCATCGCTCCTGGAAAATACAAACTGTGCAAAGAGGTGGATCTGAGAGGGGGTGTGAGCATGGGGGTGGATAATTCATCTCTCTCAAGCTACGAGCTTACTGTAGCTAAAAGCTAACTGAGCTAACTTAGATTAAAAGGGAACTAATTAGCTAATGGAGGTAAGTAGACCGTTAGCTGGCTAGAAACTGTGTGGTTCACTCTGCCTTCTGACTGTGGATATGATACCTGTCAATCAAACAGACACGCCCCTAATCATGCAGAATTAGCCAATAAACATCTAAGCGGACTCTGTGGGGATTTGCTCGGCTTTGGAGCCTCTAGTGGACGAGGGAGGAACTGCAGTTTTTGAATGAATGATATATTAACTGCACAAAAAAACTACTTTTCTTCTTAAAATAAGTAAAGTTGTCGCTGGCTTGGAAATTAAATGAAACATGGAGACATCAGTCAGAACATTGCAGATCTCCGGATCTCGTCTCGTTTCTCTGCATGTAAAACAGAATGTCGAGGAATTCCTGTTGGGAACGCAAACGGAACGAGCTTTTCTGTTGCTCAAACAGGAAAACCAGTAACCAGGATCCATACTGGGTGTTCGGCGCTGCTGCTCGTTGGCCTCGTTTCAAGCTTTTACATGGAAATAAAATCTCATTTAGAAGCAAGTCAGCTGGATCAGAACTGTGCAGAAGTGAAGGTGTGTTGGTGTTAATTTTCCTGCCTTTGGCTGTGTGTGTGTGTGTACTTGGCTAATACGAGCCGTGGAGACGCAGTGTTTCCCCTCTTGTGCAGCTTGATTGGGAGGAAGAAGCTTTTCTTTACGCCTCTCTCACTTCCTTTCATGCTTTTTTCTTCTTTTCCTTTATTTCCGTCCGACCTGCCCTCTGCTGTCCGCCGCTTCAGCGCTTTGATTGCTGCATCTGGCAGCCTTCTTTCTCTCTCCGGGCACTTTCCTCTTTCTTTTCTCTTCATCACACGTCACCTCAACATGCTTTCCCAGTCCTCCCAGTACTCTGACCTCCTCCCAGGCTACACGGGTCGACTGTAGACACATGACCCACAGCAAACACCCAACCAATGGGTAATAAGTCCAGGAATGCCTTCCAGTGATCCAACAACAGTCAGCTCCGGCTGCAGAGTCTTTACTGGGAGAAATGGTTTGGGATTGTAGATGTGTTCCAGCTGAAGCAGGACAACAATAACAGGAGAAAAAAATATTAAGAATCCAATTAAATGATTTTTTTTCCGTTTTTCTGAGCCTTTTAAAGGCCGACGTGTGTAACAGTGGTGAGAAAAGTTGTTTTTTTACTTTGATCCTTTAAACTAAATGTAAAATAAATGGTTTTCCATGAAGTTTGATCCCATTTAGGTCAGAAACAACTAAAAACTAGCTGATAAACAATTAGTTCTGAATAAACTGATCATATCCAACGGAAGTGGCTGGTTTACTGGTTTACTATGGTTTTATTCCGTAATAATGGTGCTTCTGCTGACGTTCGCTTCGTTGTCCTGCCGCCATGACGGACATCTTCAGCGCTGGCGGTTCTCTTCTCCTCCTCAGCTGACGAGTGACGCAGCGAGCTGTCGTCAGAATTGGAGTAAAATGGTTCATACTTGGTCGTCCATGTTGTAACAGGAAGTTTTTCCTCCGGTAGACGTAAATGTGTCCAGTCAGAACCCTTCCCATCCCAGATCCTACATGTTTTCCATGTAAGATTCCTCGATTCTAAATGTTTACATGGAAACTCCAGGAAGAGCTTGTAATTATCATCCGTGGATTCATGGAAGATGAATCCATTTCTGCAACTTTTCCTCTGAATTTACATCCCAAATATCATGTTTCCTTCTCCTTCTAGCTCCACGCTGGTTGTCCTCCAGTTCATCCACTCGCCGTTCTGAGCTTCAGATTCTGCTTCTGTTCTGAGGAAGATGTTTTACTCCTTCTGCTTTCAGAAGGCTCTGCTGTGCTTTGCGGGGGTCAAAGGGACTGTAAACGGGTGAAATTTTGCTTAAGTGAAGTTAAATCTTGTTGTGCAGGACAAAATGAAAGAATAAATACATCCACAGCTTTCAGTTTTCCATCCTGCATGTCGAGAAAAAGGCGATAAACCGGAATTTTCTTGCAGTTCAGTGTGGAGTCATTTAACATTTTTTAGGACACTGTAAACAATGTGATGCACTAAATCAGTCAGGAACATTCTGTAATTCTGTGTGTGTGTGTGCTGCACGGATTATTTAGGCCAGTTTCTCTATTAGAGGAGCAGCTGACTAATCCCTGTTTTAGAAGGAGAAGAGAATAATCTGCTGCTTCGCTCTGCATTTGACCGCGTGTTCTTTCCCCTCTGTGTGCGGTTTATCTGTTTCTTATCCGTGTGTGTGTGTGTGTGTGTGTGTGTGGCGGCACAGTGAGATATTTGTTAGATGAGACACGATGATCGCGCCCCCACCCTCTTGGTCCACCTCAGCCAAAACAAGAGAGATTAGAAGCAGTGGCTTGGAGGAAGATGCGCTCGTCATAAATTCAGCAAAGCAAACAGAAACCAATAAAACTAACAAACCACTCTGCCAGGAAATAAACAAAATGTTAATCCTCGAGGGGGGGGTCGGCGAGTCCTGAGGCAGGCTGTAAATAAACCAAACAGGAAGTAATAGTTCTCTGTGGCCACGTCGTTCCATTTCCAGTAAGAGCAGCAGAATGAGGGATTAACATCACACAGACGTTTTCCTCTCTGGGATTTCACATCATGAGCCGCTGGTGAGAGGTGGTACAGAATTCCTGCACAGAATGGGGCTTTCTGGTTTTACTGGGAGATTCCTGCTGACTCTGCATCTGTTCATCAGGCTCCTTTAAAAAATCTGACACCTGCGGGAAGCCTGTAGTACCGACACCTGTGGGAAGCCCGTAGTACCGACACCTGTGGGAAGCCCGTAGTACCGACACCTGTGGGAAGCCCGTAGTACCGACACCTGCGGGAAGCCCGTAGTACCGACACCTGCGGGAAGCCCGTAGTACCGACACCTGTGGGAAGCCCGTCGTACCGACGCCTGCGGGAAGCCCGTAGTACCGACGCCTGCGGGAAGCCCGTAGTACCAACGCCTGCGGGAAGCCCGTAGTACCGACGCCTGCGGGAAGCCCAAAGTACCGAGACACCTGCGGGAAACCCGTAGTACCGACACCTGCGGGAAGCCCGTAGTACCGACGCCTGCGGGAAGCCCGTAGTACCGACGCCTGCGGGAAGCCCGTAGTACCAACGCCTGCGGGAAGCCCGT
>JBAMHX010000010.1:27868670-27881202 GCA_037177515.1 Pseudomugil tenellus
TCCATCCATCCATCCATCCATCCATCCATCCATCCATCCATCCATCCATCCATCCATCCATCCATCATATTTTACATGATAAGTTTCTATCCGTACAGATTCATGTCCAAGCCGTTAAATGTTTGTTTTTTTACTGGTTCTTATTTTCTTATGAATCCATCTAACTGCACCCACATGGTTTTCACACAACTGAAAATATTTCTAGTTGTTTTCCTCAGAAACTTCAGCTCTTTCAGAGACCGATGAACCTTTTATTGGTTCATCAGGACTGTCTCCCTGTCCAAACCCCAACCCTGACCTCTGTTATATGTCTCAGCTCTCGCTGAGCCTTTAGTGCTTCAGCAGACACATGGATCTCTGTGATGGCTGCAGCCCAGCTTGTTTCCACTCTGCAACCTCTTCAAGCAGAACAATAAACCTCTGTCTTGTTGCAGGGAGCATACCTGCAAATGGACCTTTTCTGTCTCTTTTCTGTGATCTCTGCATTTCTTTCATGTGGAACATTAAAGCTCAGACTCTTGGTTGTTTCCTGTCTGAGTACGGCATCGGCTCTTTGATGATTAGCAGTAGAACTCTGGATGTTCTTCATACCTGTTTACTTATTGTCTAAAGCGTGTTTGTTGTTGCTAAAGTACGTTAATCCGTCAATGGAAGGCCTGCACCCTCTGGTTTTCTTCACTGTTGTTTAAGTGAGAACTTTTCCTCCCAGTCAGCAGAAAAATTCAGAGATGGGGGGGGGAGAGGTGCATGCTGGTTGCTGGAGGCAGAAACAGCACCTGGGCTGCTGCATCCATCTGAGTAAACACCACATCTATTTTTATCTCCCCTTCTTTGCTCTTTCTTTTCTCATGCTGTTCTATTCTTTCCCTTCTTCTCATCCATCCCTCATGTATTTATTTACTAGGAGGCAGCGAGTTTGCTTCCACACTGATACCTTCTGTTAGCGGTTAGCACGGCTGTTGTGTTCAACCGTCCAAAAACACTAGAAGAAGAAGAAAATGATGATTTTTTGCTCTTTCTTCTCCTTTAGTTGCTGCATTGTTTCTGATTTTTCTCCTCTTCTCTGTTGTGTTTGTGTTGCTGGTTGTGTGCCAACGATGCCACTCAGTTCACATTCATTCATTTTCTTCTTTTGGAAAATCATATTTTGTATTTATTTAGCAAGCAGTCTGAGTATTTTTCATTTAGTTATATGCAGATATGCTGAAAATGATAAGAACATTTATTTTAACATTTCCTTGTAAAAACTTCTTCATCTTCCCAATCTGGTTATATCCTGAAAATGTCATGAAAATCCGTCCATTACTTTCTAAGTTATGTTGTTCACAAACAAACAAACAGACAAACTCTCACAAAAACACCACCTGGTGGAGGTAATACCGACATAATAAGAAATAAACGTTCCAATAAAACAACAGCAGCAACAATCCAAAGTATACTGCACGTTTCAGCTGGAGTGGAAGACCAGTGTAAGAACTGGTCTGTGGACTGGTGTGACCTACAGACAGAAGACTGTTCAGTCGTCTGCATGCTGGTCTGGTCTTTAAACCGGCTTTAGGGACCGCCAACCGGCCAGCTGAGCTCAGGGCTGCAAACAAACACTTAAAACAATCAATACAGTTTTAGATTTCACCCAGAAGGTGACCAGAAGCCCGTAACTGGTGTACGAAGAGGTGATGGGTTGTCCGTTCTGTTAATGACGCTGTTATACAGCTCAACCCTTCCTCCCATCGCTTCCAGTGGTGTCTCCAGTAGGAAAGTAGCAGCGCTTTGTTTCAGCTGTGAACTGGGAGCCGTCAATGCTTCCGGTTAAACAATCAGATGTGACTTCAGCAGCTCCTTACTGTCTGCTGTTGAGTACAACATGATGTTTACTGTAATAAATGCTAATCAGAGAGTTAGCATGGCTAAATACTGTATTTTGGCAAGTTCACCACATAAACTGTATATGAAGACGAATGATGCGGCATGTTTTCACAAGCAGCGCATCAAACATGGACTGAAGTTTTATTTATGATAATTAAAACATTTTTACACTTTATACACGAAAATTCGTATTTTTGGTTATATCTCTGGAACTATTTGTCTCATTGATCTCAAATCAAGTGCCAATAAAAGGTCACGACCTCAGGATGCATCCTGTCCTGATGTCATACCGGGTGGTTCAAAGTTTCAACACCAGGTGGAGCTTTGTGAATGAACATGTGCCTCTTTGGGAGCGACATAGGCCTAGTTAGGTTTTATATATCAGCTCACAAGGTTTGATGTTTCCTTCTCAGTGTGTTACGTTTACTGTCAGCTAAAGATGCTTCGCACATGTTCCTACTGAATTGATTAAACGGCGTTTAATCCCAGACCAGCACATTCAGTCTCTAATTATTCCCATTCTCCACCGATCCCTGAAGGCCTCGCTCCTTCTCAAGGACACTCATTAATCAAACACACATGAGCCTTGTAGATGCTGTCAGAGCGAGCGGCGGGACTGGCTGCTGGGCGTGTGATGGGCGTTGACACCTGGAAACTGCTGCAGTGGTGGGAACGTCCTGGAATTGCAGATCTGGTCTCATTTTTCTATTGATCCTCATTCGGCTTCATCTTTCAGTCACTTTTCAAGCCAAAAATGTAAAAAAAAATCTGTATTTAAACTAGTTTGTACTGAATGTAGCTGGAATTCAACGGTAAAAGTGTGAGTTTCTTGTTTTTGGTCATTGATTTTAAAAAATCTATTGAAAACTTTACGCTTTGGTGTCTTTGTGCAGCACAAAGTTCTGTAAAATGTGCAGGAAGCAGATGAAACAGGATCTACCTTCACATAGGGGTGAGCAAACTGGTTTAGTGTGATGCGTCATGATGAACCATCACAGGTCATCGCGTTCAGGCTGGATGGAGCAGAAGCATAAAGACGCGCTGACGGCGTGTAAAAGCTACGACTTAATGTCAGTTCTTTCAGTAACGAAGTGCGTTTGACGCCTTGTTTCTATGATTTATGTGACACTGAAGAATCAGAGTTGTTTATATTTTTATACAAAGCTGTTTCCGAGTCCCTGATCCCTCAAATCCAGCAGCTTCCTTGACAGATAAAGCAGCTCGAGCTCCTGCATGTCTGTTTTTTACACCGCCTGCATCTTCGCCAGGTGCTTCTGTCGAGCTGACAGGTGAGAACAAAACAAGGTGTTTTGGCCGCGCTGCGTGACGCCTGTCAGCTGCCGTCCGACACCCAAATGCAGCCTGGCTGACCTTCCCAGAACAGCGCTGTGTGTGTGTGTGTGTGTGGCGCTACATTCCTGCTGCGTGGCCATGTGTGTGTGTGTGTTTTCTGTTCTTTGACCGTATGCAGACGGATGCTAACACACAGGCAGATGGAAGGGAATGACGGAAATTTCCATGACAAACTGGAACAGTGTGTATCAGAAGTGTAAAATCTGTGATGGTTTCCGATTCGGTGAAAAGAACAAAGGTTTGTTTTCACGCTGTGTGAGGAGTTCAGTAGAAAAGAAACAGACTGGAGACAGTGATGCTGACTGGAGACAAATCCACTCAGACGGATACGTCAGATCTGTGATCATACAGCTGACATGACGAAGATGGCTCATTTGTTTCTTTATTTCATGTCCAAGTCAATTCACAGTATTTATATAAAAACATTACGGCAAAAAACACAAACTTTAAAATCACATTTTTCTATCTAAATGAAGAGAGAAACTGTTAATATATAATAGTACAAAATACAAAAAATAATGAACATTTGTTTTGTTTTAAAAGGTGGAAAATAAAGTTTTTAAAGCAACAGAGTTTCAACAGGTCTGCAGGTTTCTGGAGTTTGTTCCCGAACTCTGCTTCTCCAGGTTTAGTTCTGGATCTGGCACCGGGAACTAGACCGGACCCTGACGAGCTATCTGGTTGGTTCGTAGCGAACCAGAAGATCCTGAAACCATTCAGAGCTTTATAAACATTTATATGTGTAAAGGTCTGAGACTATGAGCCGCTTTCCTGGATGAAAAGAGTTGTGGACCAACTGCAGGTGTCTGGTGGAGACAATTTAAGGAGACAATTATGGTCTAGCTAAGCTAACGGCAGAAATCCTGCTGTGTCATCAGTCCTTAAGCACTCCAGATGTGACTCCAGAATGATGACTTCACAACTGGATAAAAGATTCTGAAAAAACTATTTGATAAAGTTACATTTTGAAGATCTATCTGGCTTTGTTGTTG
Source organism: Pseudomugil tenellus (assembly GCA_037177515.1). Classification (NCBI taxonomy): domain Eukaryota; kingdom Metazoa; phylum Chordata; class Actinopteri; order Atheriniformes; family Pseudomugilidae; genus Pseudomugil; species Pseudomugil tenellus. The sequence goes on from JBAMHX010000010.1 coordinate 27,872,882, forward strand.
GTTTAAAAGTTGACTTCAATCTTTCTTTTTTGCTAAAACAACTATTATTGCCGTTTTGTCTTCATTTGAGTGAAGAAAGTTCTGAAACGTCCAACTTTTATTTTACTCAATGTATTGAATCCAAATTTGGAACTAATGCCTCCAAGTGAGACGGTTATGTAGATTAGTGTGTCATCAGCGTAACCGTGGTAACATTTTTGTTGCTTTTCATAACTTTAAAAAGTGTTAGCATGTGGATGTTGAACAGAAGGGCCCCCAAGATGGAGCCTTGTGGAACTCCACTGGTTACTTTAGTTCACTCAGATGTGGGCTGTGTCCGAATGTGCACCCTACGCCCTAACCCCTCATTCACTACATAGCGCTGCACTATATCCTGCACTATATAGTTCCCTCAATTTCATTGTGATTCAGACACGAAGCTCACTACTTTTTCTCTGTCGCGCATCACGTGACTACCAGCTGTAACTATGGCAACCACAACGGACTTGAGGGTTAAGTTTAAAATCCAATCTAATTTCATGGGAAAGTGTCTTATTTACTTATATTGCATTTTATTCTTACTTTCTATCATATTTATTAAGTAGAAAAGGGATAAAAACTATGATTTATAGTTTTTTTGTTAAACGTTTTTGATATTCATATCATTTCCGCCATTGTAAGCTTCGGCCCGCAATGCATTGTGGTCTATATTGACCCGTCTAGTGACCATCGATTGTCACTGCTTTTAAAGATGCATTGTGGGTCATTTTGAGTGCACTACTTTTTTCCTAAAGTACATTCGTACAGCCCTGCAAAATGGCGTGAGCCTTATATAGGGCACTATGTAGGACATAGGCTGCACATTCGGACACAGCCTTAGAGACACAAAGTAGTCCCTGTCTTTAAAAAATGACTCAAACTAGTTTACGGTGGCTTCAGAAAGTTTTTCAGGCAATCAAGTAAGATGTTCTAGTCGGCCATGTTGAATCCGGTTGTATCAGTGAGAACAATGAGCCGAAGATGATGCTCTTCTTCATGTTACAAATGCTAAAGAAGAACTGAGTTTAAAGTTTTATTAGCAGGTCTCATTTGGTTCTGAACAGGACACATTTATTTATATTTCCACAATCTTATTGCAGACGAGCCCAAGTCGGTCCTGGAGGGCTGCTGTCCTGCAGATTTGTGATGCATCTCTTTTCCAACACACTTCGTTAGACGGATACAAAAGCCAGTGAAGTTCAGCATAATGACTGAAGTATGAGTCAGCTGTGTTGGAGCAGGGACACATGGAAACCTGCAGGATCGTGGCCCTGGAGGACCAGAGCTGGACTCCACAGGACTAGCAAAGCGGTTCTGTTTTTACAGAAACTGTTGTTCGATTATTATTTTTGGTTTGGATACAAATTCAGGTCTTTCTCATGTTACTGATCGTTCGTCGTCCAAGAAAGATTTTGGCTTCTGACTTCTGGAAGTCTAACAGGAGGGGAATTTCCTGGTGATAGCAGTTGGATTAAAACCCTCAACAATAAATGCTGCATTATTTTTGTTCCGTTAAGTACATATGGTGGATTTTTTTGGTAGCTTTGCTGCCAAACGACTCGTACACAACCTTCAGATATGATGTTAAAAACTTCTATTCTAACCAGTAAACATCCCACTTCCTCAAAGCAGAAAACAGCCGGAATGACAGTGAAAATAAGTATTTTGTGTAAAAGCCCGGTTGAAATGCCCTGTCAGTGAGCTGATTACAACCTACTGAAAAGACTCATTAAACGTGAGTGAAGTGTTGCCTCACAATGTGCCTTTTTGTCACAAGTGTTGTTTACTGGCATCATAAAGGTCTGATTGAGTTTTACAAAAGGCATGTAATCAAATACCGGAGAGGCGGGAAGCAGAGCACATCTGGAATAAATAAAAAGCCGTTGCTCATACAATCTAGAAAGTCTATTATTGTCCATTCATCATCATCCCGGCCCTTAATGTTTACCGCTGAGCTGTAATTGCTTTGTGCAGTTGGGAGGGAGTCCGAGGAGGAAAGTATACAAAATGGCTGAAGCTCTTTGTGGAGATTCATTCTGCATTTCAGGTGCGTCGTCTGTTCTTTTCCTGTTTTAAAGTGCAGGAGATGCTCCGAGTGAGGCCCGGTGGGTTTGTGTGTTTATCTGACGAGAGAAGTAAACGTAAACACGACTTCACAGCACAGAAGAGGAAGACCAGATGTGGCGCGAGCAACATCGTAGTTTTTTCATTCCTGCAGCTGAAGGATAAGTCGTCTTTGTAGTTTATCTGCAACACAATATGCTTTTAGTACCTCCTTATATTCCAGATTAAATTATGTGATTGACTGCAGCAGCTGCAATGGTATCCGTTGAAACATGCTAGCATATAAGCATATGCTAGCTATGCTAACGTGTGGCTAATGGTAGTTGTGTGTTCAGTCAGAACCTCAGCAGCAAAGACGAGGAAGGAGAACACGAGGAGTTACTTTAGAGTGACTCAACAAAAGTTAAAGTTGGAGATAATTTCTCCGTTACTTCATCGGTAAAGATGACTCAGCAGAAAAAATGTGTAATTCAGTTTGGAACACAATGAAAGCTGCCAGGTAGATCAGGTAGAGGAGGTGCTCAAGCAGATGGTCGTAAAGGAGGTCCTGAAGCGATCGTGGTCCGGCTTCAGCTCTTGGACTGAACCGTCCTCCAGAACCGGATGTTCCCAGTGAGTCAGAACCAGCACAAACAGGAATCCCAGTTTGTTTTCCTCACAACACCAGTTTTTCAGAATTTATTTTCGCATGTTCGCATCAAACCCAGTATGTTCCGGCCTCGACTCGCGGATCTACAGAGACCAGAACTTCTGTCCTTTAAACCGGGTCTGATGTAGGAGGAGTGGATGGGACGCAGACTGCCTGGCGTGTGTGTTTACACATTTAAATGGATTTATTCACATTTCCTGATTGAATCATGTCCTGCACACAAACGGCTTTATTTATTTTAAGCTACTGTTGTTTATTATTTATAACATATCTGAGCAAATTTGTAAGAAACAAACAAAGAAACCAATAAAAAATAAAAATATTCATCAAACCTTAGACGTCTTGATGAATAAAATCACTTCCTCTAATATTAGTTCTGTACAAGAGATGCAAAATGTCAGTTTCATGTCTTCACTAATGACTTGCTGTTGCTGACTCCATGTGCTTTATCGTAGAAAATAATTCAATTAAAAGTGTGTTTAAAAAGTAAACACAGTTGAGCTGCTGAGAAGCAAAAAAAAAAATACAAAGAAAATCAAATAAAAAAGTCTGTTCATGCATCAGCAAGTGTGTGTGGGTGTGAACGCAGATAATTACCTGGAGTATACACTCATTCAACAGCTTTACGCATCAAGCCGGCTTTGTTTTCAACCTTTGTTCCTCTGCTGGTCTAATTAGGCTTTATAATGTGAGAGCGGTTCAGTGAGGAGTAGCGGGCAGCGAGCGGGCGGGTTAACGGGAGGACATGCAGATGTGGCGCTCTGGTTACCTCTGCAGGCTCTGGATCAGTTCGGATGTGAACACATTACGCCTCACACACAAAGGAACAAGAAGAATATGTGTTCCTGCTTTGTAGAGATGTTAAAAAGACCAGAAATGAGAAGCAGCTACTTGACTTCTCGTAAGATTTCAGGTTTTAATTAATGCGTTCAGGCTGCGGCTTGTTAGCGGTCATTAGGAAGATTTTCCAAACCTGTAAATAGTTTCTGTTCAAATGTGCAACGCAGCGAGCAGAAGATGCAAAAGAAGCTGTTTCCGCATCATTAATGAGAGTTTGGGAGGAAACATGGGGTGTAATGGATAAACGGATTACAGAGAAATGTGAAGATGAAACAAAAATAACTTTTAAAAGATAACCAGAGGAAGTTCAGACTAACCACATCAGCAAGTCGGGAAAAACAAAATGGCATCATCTACGGCAAGAGAGAGGGAAACGTGCCATTTCTCTAAACGCGAACGTCATTTTCATTCATGTCACACATATCAGCTGAAACTGGTTGTGCTGGGGACCAATCACGAAACAGCATTTAGCGTGCACACGCTAAAACTAGGACGCAGGACCAAACGGACACTAAAGAGTCCCGACCCCCAAGCTGGTCGCGGGAGATTTATCACTAAGATGTCGGCTTTGAACGTTTCACTGATCAACCAGGAAGCTAAATGTCCCGTTAGCTTGTTGCAACCTGCAGCCTGCTGAACTTTCTCCTCTGTCTCCGTCATTCAGTAGCTTCTCATCAGCCGCCGTCTCAGAGGTTTGTTCCAGGATTCAGCGAAACATCTCAGTGGGTTGTCGGGTTAAACCCGCCTTTTTTATGCAAAAACAAAGTTATTATTGGCACCATATTAAAATCTGACTTATCGTGTAGGTTTTATTACAGCTGAGAAATTCAAAAAAATTACTGTCTTTCTTCTGATTTTGATCATTTTTAAACCTTAAATTGAGATTTCTTTTGTCATCGGTTTCCACAAACTGGATATTGGCTTCGTGTAGGCGAGTGAAGCTGATTTTATTGGTTATGTCCTTGTGTTGTGTTGGGGCCGTGGCCGATACAGAGGTATGGACTACTGTCTACTTCCTGAGGGGAGGTGTGCCGTGCAAACACCATGTAAACATGTATTTATGGGGCTGATGAGGCAACTGGATCCCTTTGAGAACTCTCACAAGGTTTAAAAGACACACGTAGGAACCTATGACGCCATGGAGCCCAGATACATACGGCTTGCAGATGGCTACTGCGTAACTTGGTTCTTCTAATTGGCTGAATCGAATCCAATCTGCGATTCCTCCACTGCTACCTGCCTCTTCTGATTGCTGTAGTTTCTTTTCACTTTTTCCTTATGATTTATTAGTTTATTTGCACTTCAGGGTGACCTGTGTGTATTTCAGTCGTCTGGTCGAAGGTTCGGGCATCAACGACCACTTTTTCTGCTCATTTGCATCATTTAGTTCAACTTGATCACATTTTCTCCGATTAAAATGCACCAGTAATGAGTTTGGTTGGAAGTAGCGCATCCATCGTGCACATGTGAGTAATTGCACATGACTTTGCACTTATACATGTCTGTGTATGAAAAATAATGTCAATACAAGTGTTAGGAAGGTGTTACAGCCCACAAAGGAGTGTAACGTACCAACAACCATGGAATGAAGACAACATGAAGTAAATGGTTAAAAATGACGTTTTTATTGACTGGTCTGGGAAAGAGTTTCAGCTGTGTTACCTGTGGGGGCGGAAGACACAGAAGGTTGGGCCAAACAAATGAAATAAACATAACAAAACGAGACCTAGCTAACCACTTAAAGCTAACGGGTCAAACCAAACAACAAAAGACATGACTAAAACCTATACAAGGGGGGGCATCAACCGCTATGCTAGTGAATTAGAAAGGGATTTTAACTAAGGGCTGGAATGTAAAGGGTACCCCGAATAGCTAGTCCACAAACCTCCCACCACATAGCTGATGTTGCAGCATCCAGAACCAGTCATCAATGGACCAATGGACCAACAGAAACCAGAGTGAGTGTGGATGTGAGGAAAGAAGCCTCCTGATTGCAGTCAGATGCCTTTAAAGCAAGGCTCCCAGGTGCAGCTCATTCTACCAACCAGCTAGTCAGAGCCAAACCACCTCCTATCATCTAATTAGGGCTACGACCAACAAAGACACAGGAGGGTAAAGTACACGTAACAGAAGGTCAGGTATTCTCAGAGCTGGCTGTCAGAGGGCTCACCTGCATAACCGGAAGGTTCTGCAGCATCCCTGCCGGACTTTAGGTTGGCCTCAAAGAGGTTCTAGGTACTTCCAGATGGTCTCACATCATCAGGCTCGGGTGAGGGATGGGAGTCGATGACTAGGAGGCGTACTGATTGTGGTTTTCCAGACTCATCCTACTGGAAAGACACCCCAGGACAGATCTGGGACTCTCTGGAAGAATCATGTTCTGCTTGTAGATGACCGTTATTCCTGACAAGGACGAGGACTCTGGTTTCTTTAGATTGAGAAGAATATAAATTTAATAATGAAGATACATAATTTGAACATACATTAAACATTAAAATATGAAGGAACAAAACATTAAGACATACAGACATGGTACGAGGTTATAACTCAGGGAGAATCTCTCCAGAGATCTGTCGTCACACAGAAGTCTGGAACTATTCTGGCCGATTGGGGAGCTTTGTTTAAACACTTTGGTCACATGCGTCCGTCTGAGGCCTGTTCTTCGTCTACAACAACAAGAACAAAGTCTTAGCAGATGGTTTATAAGGTCAGAATGACATCAGTTTAGGAGCCTTATGGTCGGACCTTTCAGCTAGACATTAATTAAAAGCAAGGTAATTAAGCTAATAACATGAAACACCCTTCTGGACCTCGATCCCAGTCGAGGAGCTGGAGCGGGATTCTGAGAAGATACACTCCTTCCAGAACATGCTGCCGTATCAGCCTGACATCAGATAAGCAGGAGAAAATAGATGGAGTTCAGTTTGTATCTAAATATCTTATCCAGAAGAAAGTGAGACAATACGAGACGGACAGGAAGCAAAATCGTCTTTTAACTGATTAAACTGGTGGATTAACCGGAGCAACGAGAACTTCAGTCAGTATGTCTGCGAGGAAGAAAAGCTGAAGAGATAAGACTTCAGAACAACTGGAGATAAGCAGGCTCTACTTTAATGTACGGACCAACACTTCAGACACCTGACGGCTCACAGATCATCTGACAGGACCGAGCTGTAAGGACACACAGGGCTTTTTAACTGGCAAAAGCAGCCAAAGTGGAGCTCTTCATCGTAACAGGACACACACGGGGGCTTTTAATAAAGATATGGATGAAGCTGATCGTCGATAATATGAGCGCCGTGAGGCCGGTCATTAAAAAAGCTGCTGATGCTCGACGTGGACACGCGAGCGATGCTGCAGCCTCCACGTCTACCTCACAGGCTCATAAAGCAACCAGTAAACACTCGAGATGGTGACATGCTAAACTGGTCCTGAGCCAGTCGATAACTGCTCTGAGCAGACGTGTGTACGCGTTAATTAAGCACAGCATCTGGGGAGGCGCGCTGCAGCTGCACACATCTGCTCCATCACTTCACAAATCAGGTTTGTGCTTGTTTCTGCCACAGGATCTGGCAACGCTGATGGAGTCCAGCGCACAGCGGGGAGGAAAACACACACCTTACCTGAGAAACAGACCCAAGGAGACTAATGGACCGTGTTCTTGATGCATGTGGATGTAATCGATACATAATGCAGCTTTGGGTTATTGATCGGAACATCTTTTCACATGTAAATGGAGATATTGATGGAATATTTTGTTGAAATTCAGACGCCGCTTCAGAAAAAAGGAGAATGCTGATTTAAAAGACTGAACTGGTTGTTGGTCTGAGTGTTTACTGGGATTTTTAGGGTTCTGTTGGTTTGCATAGAATGTTCTGAAGAAGTGAAGCAAACAGCGGAGACTCACAGCAGGTGCAGACTATTGATCCATCACTAAGCCCCGCCCCCCGTGGTTACTGTTGCTGCGCCTGGGAAACTTTCTAATCCTGAAAAACACATGGATTTTGCAGCAATTTTAGATTAAAATATTCCAAAGGAAATTATTTCACATTTCTGAAGTTGGGAAACATCAGAGAGACGTAGACAGAAAGGACAAAATGAGAAACATGTTCATTACGCCGTTTGTTCGCACAGCTATGTTGACACAGAAGAAACTGACGTGACTCGTTTAAGGCTGTTAGTCTACAAGGCTCTACGAGTGTTGTAGCAAAATCTTTGTGCTAGTTAGCATTAGCATCTCATCATGGAGCTAAGTTGTATTTTGATGCCTTCGATGGATTGAGTAGCGACTGAGGTCGTCCGCAGCGTTTGATCCGTTTTAGCCATTAATCCGGTTGCTTTGGGAAGGCGGATAATGAAACATTACCAAACCAAAGTACACGCACCGCTTTGGCATTCTGTGCAGGAAGTGAAAGCTTGCCAGACCCCTCCTCTCTTAGTTACCGTTGTTAACGTATGATTGGTCTGTAAGGTGGGACGTAGCGATGGGTCAGTTGCAATTTGCTGGTGTTTCAATATGAAGGTGCTAAAGAATTACGACTAATGCCAGGTAGCCATGTAGGGTCGTTTTCCACCAGCTGTGGAGGATTCTCCAGCTTCTTGAAATCCTTCTCCCTCATTTCTTTCTAATTCATTCCAAAACTTTTCACTCTGGCTTGCTATCCAGCACGCCGCTATGGTCTTGTTTTTTTTTTTTTTTTAATTATACTGCAATGGTCGTTTTTCCTGTCAAGGACGAAGATGCTGGTTT
>JBAMHX010000010.1:27954386-27964666 GCA_037177515.1 Pseudomugil tenellus
TTGGATCGAGGTTCTTTGTTGGTTTGAGGTCGGATCGAGGTTCTTTGTTGGTTTGGGGTCGGATCGAGGTTCTGTGGGGGTTTGGGGTCGGATCGAGGTTCTTTGTTGGTTTGGGGTCGGATCGAGGTTCTTTGTTGGTTTGGGGTCGGATCGAGGTTCTGTGGTGGTTTGGGGTCGGATCGAGGTTCTTTGTTGGTTTGGGGTGGGATCGAGGTTCTGTGGTGGTTTAGGGTTGGATCGAGGTTCTGAAGTGGACTGACTACATGTCGAAGTGTCTTTGAGCAAGGCATTTAACACTAAGCTGCCCCCCGATGTGCTTATTGGGGTGTAATAATTGGTGTAAAGCGCTTTGAGCGGTCAACATAACTGGAAAAGTGCTGTATAAGTACAAGTCCATTTACCATTTACGGGACAAAATAACGCCTGAAAGTTTTCCTCACTTGGACGTGTTTTAGTATTCGGAGAAGGATTGAGAATGTTCTAGAGAGGAGAAGAAATGTTCTGTTGGATCAATCTGCAAGTCTGAAATGTAAAAATGGAGGAAAATTAAATAAATAAACCGAAACTAAACTAAAAATATTTTAACGTTTGGTGAATAAAGGAATTCTGGTGTTTTCAACTCTGTTTATTCTAATGTAAACTTTCAGCAAAGCATCTCATACCTCACACACACACACACACACACACACACACACACGCACACACACGCACACACACACACCTCCACCTACTTCTCACAGCTGCAGAGGCCACAACACTTGCCCATATCAGTCAGGTTTTTCTCTGCCTCCTTCATATCTGAGTTGATCTGATCCAAGCCCTCCTCAATACGCTCCAGCTGCTCTATGGGAGGAAGAGGAGGAGCAAGGAGGAAGCATAGGAGGAGCAAAAGGAAGAGAGTGTTTCTAGGAAGCACAGATTAACATAAAAACAAACCGACAGCAACTGAAAACAACAAAAAATCCACTTGCAAATCATAAATATCAGCATTCTGCAGCAAACACGGGCTTGTAGAGCAAAGCTGCTGCAGCTGATGTTGCCGCGTTGCCCAGCTCCACCGTGTTCTCTCTCCCGGCAGAACCGGTTCCCAAAACCGACCTGCAGGTTTAACGCATTCCCGGCTGAACCGGTTCCCAAAACCGACCTGCAGGTTTAACGCATTCCCGGCTGAACCGGTTCCCAAAACCGACCTGCAGCTCATTCACCTGCAAAACTCACCTGAACCGAGTTGGAGCAGGCAAACATCTACAGAGACTCAGAAGGACCAAATTTCGACATCAGTCCGGAAGCTAACCGCTTTTCGGTCGCCTGGACTGCTCACATAGCCGTTGCCGTGGCAACAGGAACAATGTGGCGGGAGTTTCCTGCGTATTTCTGCATCAAACAGAAATGTTTTCTTGGTGAGTATAAGTTCCTTTAATGCTCGGAAAGTAATTTGGTAGAAAAGTGAAAAGCGGTCTTTAGGGCTAGGTTGGGATAGCAATCGCAGTCTGGGGAGTCAGACTTGCTAGCGCCATCCCGCCTTCCCTAAACCCAAACAGGCTCTTCTGTCAACCCGAAAGCTTATTTATCGAGTTGTTGGCTTGAATCCAGAGTGTATTTGCTCAGATCGCTTGGAGAGAGGAAACAGAGTGGAACTGGGCTCGTGTTTGCGTTTCTTGGGCAACCAGTTGGGTAGATCTGCGGATCCTGGAAACGTACTTCCTGAGTGGCCAGAAACACAGCCCACAGCACTGGGCCATGTCCGTCAGATTCTTCTCGGCCTCCCTCATGTCCCTGTTGATGGAGTCCATGCCTTCCTCAATACGCTCCAGCTGCTCTGTTAGGAACACAAGTTTCATGCTGGTTGAAACAACGGAGCCGTGTGCTGATCCGATGCTGAAACCGGTGAAGTCTGGTGGGAGCTCACTCAGATTGCAGTGAAGTAAACATTAACACGCATTCAACAGGCTGATAACTTCTTTTTTTAATCATTTCGGCTCTTTTAAACCAGAAGAGCGTACCTGTCCTTCATCTGTCATGTGACTTTTACCGCCTCTGGTAACTTCCGGTAAATAAAGCGGTGGTCAAACAAAGCAAAGTAGCTGAGAAAGGTGAGAGTTCAGCTCTCGAAACCTTCACTGGGTGCTGTGCTTCGTCCCGGCAGGTTTTTATGTTTCCCTGATGCAACGCAACTGATTCGGATGTAACAGATCTGTGACAAGCTCTGCACAAATTAGAGATAGAGCTATTAATCTGAGGTGTGTTGCAGCAAGGAAACAACTAAAGTCTGAAGGACTGTGGGCCTCACTTCCAACCAAAGGTTCAGATGACACTTTTATTTTTGTCTTTGATAAAATCCTTGAATTGCTCTTCTCTTTATTTTCTAACTGCATGAGGAAACCTGAGGAAGCCTCCATCAGTTTAACTATTTAAATCAGTGATTCTTAATAATAATCCAGGTCCAAGTGGAGGGCCAGGAAAAACTTTACACTTGTGGTCCTTTAGGGCCGCGGGACAGAACTTATGGATAAGAAATAATGCCGTCATTTATAAGGACCTCCTTCGCAATGCAGCTTAACTCCATTTGGTGGCAGTAGTGTGTCGTTTCGCCATTCAATATACTGTAATGAACAGTAGACACTTGGTTAGCTGCTAGCCGTTAGCCTGTAGCGAAAGTTATAAAGAAATATTTAAAACTAATCAATAAAGAAAAACATGTATTTAAACCATCATTGAGGGCAAAAATATTATGCAACAACAATTCAACTCATTACATCCAGTTTTCAAACAAGGAGCTGAAAGATGTGGACTGTCAGCTAATGCTAGCAAAAGTTAGCTAACGCTAGCTAATGCTATCCATTTCTCCACACTAAAGTAGTATTTAGGAACCAAATAGACATTTTCAACAAGCAAAAACCAATGCAGAAAACATCTTTCTGGTCTGACAACTCTTAAAACCAGCTAATTAAAAAAGTGTTCACTGAAATATTTTAAGAATCTATATTTTTTTATATATTTTTTAACAGATTATCTAATTCAATGTTTTTATTATTTTGAAGATATTTTCTAAGCACATTTTGCTCATCTTTTCTGTCTTGTTTCATATTTTCAAGTTCTTCCTTTTCTTCTACAGTAAAATCTAGTATTTATTAGATTTTGTGTTTATTGGTCCAACTTGAGATTTTAAATGTGTTCTTGTAGCTTAACGTTGTTTTTTATGAATTATCATCCTGTTGGGCATCTTGTCGGGCCATTTCACATCCATGTGATGTATAAATGTCTTATTGTGTCATTACAAGCTTTAGCTTCTTAAACTGAAAGTGGATTTGGTTCAGTTATTAAATATAAATGAAAAGTAGTTATATCAATTAAACCCGTTTAGTTTTTATATTTGAATTGGCTTGTGACCAGTTTGTACTGGGGCCCAGTGTGAAAAAGGTTCAGATCACAAGAATGTTGGACAAAAACGCTCAGATCTGCAAGGATCTAATTTGACCATCTCATGATGCTAATGAGGCTGATATCACTGTATTACAGGAAGTATTTATTCAGTGGTAATTATGCACATGCCACTAGTACATTACATAATGGAAATGGTGATAGTTGCATTGATTACCTCCTTGCTCATCTAACATCACCACAGTCTTGATCCCCAAATCTTTACTCTGGAAGAAGAGAACATAACATTTTACTGTTAATGTTTTAACATACATCCTGTTGATGTTATTAATGAAAACTGTGGATTTAAAACTCTTTATTGGCCTGTGGCGTCTTTGCTTTTACACACTTCGTCTTCACTGTGTTAAAGCAAAACTAAAAATGCTTTCCATCCGTTTAAAGATGATCTTGTTGATACTATAAACAGTGTGGATACCATCAACTTAGACTCAAACTAGTAGAACCAGAAGTTTTACAGCCTGTTCTGTATTTGTGTGTACGTGCATGTGAGAGTACCTCCTCGGCCATCTGAATCATCCGCCGTGTGCTCTCCAGAGACTAAAAGACACAACATATTCATACATTTAATAATAATGATGATCTCAGTTGCTAGCTTGATCTCAGTAGCGGCACAAAATACAAATACTACTTTATAAAAAGGTTTAAGCTTTAATTAGGTATCTAGTCATTTGTCTGAACCTTTATCTAATTCACAAGGAAAATAATTCAACCTGTGCATTTCAGGCTAAATAATTCAGTGTATTTGGTCTAATACAGTGTCATATAAAATGTAAAATATATAAAATATAAATTATATGAATCATGTTGATAAATGGCACAAAAATACAACTATTTTTTATTGTATGTAAGAAATGTGAATCACACATTTGATTCAGGGACACACTAAAGAAAAAAGTAGTTAGAAAGCCAGGATTCCTTTTTTTTACCCAATCCTGACACCCGCACCTTCCAACTTTTATTTTTCCTGTCTTGCTGTATCCAAGGATCAATAAATGAACACAGCAACACATGAAAAAGAAAGATGCCAAATAAATTAAACTCTACCAAAAGTAGAGTTTTTCCAAGTGAGGACGTTTTTCACAAACAATTTGGCAAGATTCCAGTTTTTTACTTTGTTTTCCTGGAAATGTGAGGAAAATTCCAGAAGAACGCTTTGGCTTTGTGATTAAATTAAGACTGTTGGTTTTGTGTAAAATAGTTTAAATTAAAATCTGTGAGAAGAAAAGGTCTAATTGTTTTTCAGCTGACGTGACTGCGTGTTAAACTTGTGTTTGTAATAGAGCAGCAGGAGATGAAGTGTTGACAGTTTACTGTCGGTCACACACACACACACACACACACACACCTCGCTCGCCAGGTGAGCTTTGTGTGCTGTGTAAATAGCTTGCTAGCCTCCAGGGACGCCCCCACCCAGAGGACATGAGGTGGCAAACGACTTTAAAACCACAATACTGTGTGTATATCTGAAACCACCTGTGTCTGATGTTTCTCTGAAAACTGTTGTGCTGGGAGACCAGCTGTCTCCATGGTAACCAGGTGAGCCAGGTGTCATTAACGGACATTCCCCTCAGGCTTAAAAGACATTATGACGTATCAGTAATGCTGATGTATTCGTCTGTGTTTCTTTTCAGTTTTAATTGAGTCTCTGAATGTCACCTGATTATTATTACATTTCTTGTTTGGCTGAAACTGTTAGGGTTGATGGGTTTTGTTGGTTTGGTTTCCGGTTTTGTTTTATAGACTTCCTCGTTTCCTGTTTGCTTTGTGTTTCCGTTCAACTTTATGTTCTGTTCATTGGTTTCACCTGTCTTAATTATGTTCACCTGTCCCTCGTTTGGTCCTATGTATTTAAGTTGCTTGGTTTGTCTGTTTAGTTGCTGGTTCATTAGAGTTATCTGTGGTGAGTTCACGTCTATTTTTTTTTTTGGTTATCTGTTAATAAATCAGTTTAGTCTGCATCCTGGCAGCCTTCCTGCCTTCTCCTTTCTTGCGTTTGGGTCCACCACCTCCCCGCTTTGCAACAGAAACATAAAAAACTTGAAAACATTTTTCCTGTTTTTGGTTCACCTGTTTTCTTTTTACATAAAACTATGTCAAAGTTGGACCCTTTTAATCTCACTCAGCAGGCAGATACGATGTTTTCATTCTCTACTGTCAGGCTAAAATAATATAAATTCCGTGTGTCAATGGATATGGATGCTAACCAAAACAAGCCAACAGAATTTATTATTGTGCTATTATTGACCTCCTATCACACAAAACCAACTCCAACAGCTGCATCAGACATGTCTTCTTGGCTTTATAATGTTTTACTTATGCCTAGTGTAGACTCGCCTAGCCTAGCCTAGCCTAGCCTATTTGGCTGTCGATGAGAATCTGGACACAGCGAAGAAAGAGCTTGAGAGGGGAATAAACCAGACAGTCGTAGGCAGAAAGATAAAAAGAAATACTATATTTCTGAACAACAGGGGCAAGTGGCAAAAGGTAAAAAGTGAACAGAAGTGGTCCAAGACTTGAGCCTTGTGGTACTCCTCAGGGAAAAGGCAGAGGAGATGGAGCTAAAATCATTAATGTTGACATAAAAACGTCTGTTTTGAGGTTTTCATGGCATTCTGATGCTGTTTTAGCTCTTCTTGCGTCATTACATTGTGTTTAACGTGATAGATTTCCGGAGGGTTTTAAATGCTGCTTAAACATTTTTTATCCTTTATATTCAATACTTTACTAAACTATCATGAATATGTTTCTTTAATACCTTTATAGGAAATATTTCTCCGTGTTTTCTTTCCGTAGCTTCTTTCAAACCACCTAAAATCCTTGCTAGCTTCCTGTTTAAATGAAACATGATCATATAGCACTAGCATAGTCAGTGCTAATGCTAAGCTAATTTTTGAGCTGTGATTTTTTTTTAAACTTTTTTAAACTACAGCATTAAAGCAGAATGACGGTCTGGCTGCTGTGTTGTGCTGACCAAATTAGCTTTTTGAAAACGAGTTTTGTGTGTGTGTGTGTGTATATGTATGCTGAGATGGAGGCTGATAAATCCTGTCCATCATTTTTACTTTTAAAGCTTGTTTGTGGTTTTGTTCAGAATAAACTTACATTTTTTTATGGTTAAATACCTCATCTGTGACCTGATTGGCTCTTCTTTGGAGCTCCTCTTGCTCTGTGAGGACGGGTGGGTCCATGCGGGCATTAGCCATGTTTGTGTGTGCAGGTTCAATCACAGGAGACCAGGTCGGGCTGCAGTATCAGGTACAGGTACACCTGTAAGGAGACAGAGAGAGATAGAAAGAGCGAGGGAGCATGATTATTTCTAAGGACTGAAAATAAAAGCATAGATATGTGAATTAGCACACATGCTTGTATAGATACATCTGTTCTGTAGGTTTAATAAGTACTGTTGTGTTTGTAGAGGAATTTCATGTATTAGCTTAATTACGTTGCTCTTAATTAATGTCTAGCTGAAAGGTCCGACCATAAGGCTCCTAAACTGATGTCATTCTGACCTTATAAACCATCTGCAAGGCCGGCGTCCTTCCATCAGGTAAATGTTTAAGATGAGACCTCGGTTTTATTGTAGCCGAAGAACAGACCTCAGATTGACGCACATGACCAAAGTCTTTAAACAAAGCTCTCCTATCTGACCAGGACAGAATAGTTCCAGACTTCTGTGTGACGACAGATCTCTGGAGAGATTCTTCCTGGGTTATAACCTCGTACCATGTCTGTATGTCTTAATATTTTGTCTCCTTCTTGTTTTAATGTTTAATTATTAAATTTATATTCTTCTGAATCTAAAAGAAACCAGTGTCCTCGTCCTTGACAGGAATAACGGTCATCCACATGTTTTTAAATACTTTTTACAGCTTTTCTTCCTGTAGATGCTCCTGATGATTGTCTATTTGGTATTCTTAAAGGAGGCCATGTGATGTTTCCTGCCAGGTTTCTCAGCTTTAGCAGGTTTACAGTCAAACCAGTAATGGACCCAAGCAGATCTGTCAGATCAATGCATCCAACTGTACTTCTATGAAGTCTGACAGGCTGAAAACTGTCATGTCTGACTTGCAGAGATAATAATTCTGTTTTACGATCAATCATTCACACGTTTTACCAGAACAGACCAAATTCACGTATGTGCGAACTCACACGTATGCCGATGATGCACTTATTTATATCCAAACTTGGAAAATACCAATATACCGTTGGTGTGTCACAGGATTCACATTTCAACACATGTGAAATACATATGAAAAATGTCACATGTTAAACCACATGACAAGGTTCAAAAGCCACATTTTTTCACATGTGGACCACGTGTTCTTCACATATACGTGCTTTAAAGGAGATCCACAAACATACTGTTTACATGTTCATACGTTTGTGCTTCACATAGTCTTCACGAGTGGACCACAAGTAGTTCACATGTGCCAACATGTGAAAGACATTAAAATGTTTCAAAACCACATGTTTGAACTGTTTATAAAAGATGGGCGGAGCCTTCCAGGGAAGCTCGTTGGGCGGTTCCTACTGTCACCATTTTAGCAGCATCCTGTGTGCCGTCTCTCCCAGAAAATACAGAAATACACAAAGATGTGGGGCTGAGACGGGGGGGCTGTAAGCGTGGGGGTGAATAACTAAAGTCTTTTTAACTCTGAGCTGCCTGTAGCTAAACGCTAACTGAGGCTACGTTTAGACGGAAACGGTTCGAAACAAAAACGCAAAAGTAGCGTTTCATTCTCACTTTAACTCCGCGTTTACACGACTGTTTTGGTTGGGAAATCTACGTGCACACAGAGACGCAAACGTGCACAAACCTTCCGATGTGCACGCCCAGTGTGTAGGCGGCAGCAAGTTATGTTTGTTTTTGAAGTAAAAGCTTTATTAAAAAGATCCTGAATTGGGACACTGCTAATGTTATGAATGAGCGAGATGACTGATACAAGATGTCTGCCCAGTGAGTCTGTTTGACTGCATAGACAAACAGCGCGGGCGAGGCATCTAGTTATTTTATACATGTCTATGAGGTTGACAAATTAAAACAACATGGCGAAGCGCAGCAGCCAGAATAATGACTCTGCGTGATGAATGTAGTCAATTGCCGACATGACAACTGCGCCACATTTACTGCTGCTAGCATAACTAGAAGTTCCACCATGTTGTCTTATTGTTTTCGTGAACTGGCTCGTGATTATGACATCATCTTTATGTGACCGCAACGCCCTTTTGCGCCGTCATCCGTTTAGACGGCAACAACACAGTGGAGCGTTTTCAAGATTTCCACTCTAGATGGCGTTTTGGAAATTTTGCCTTTTCTACCCTCCAAAACTCCGTTGCCATGTAATGTTTTACGTTTTCCCCGTTGTCGCGGAAACAGGGCCTGAGCTAACTCAGATCTAACAGGAGATAATCAGCCAACAGAGGTGGGTAGGCCAAAGCTAATGCTTTTAGCCATTAGCATTCTTGCCACAGATATTCCATACCTGTCAATCAGAAGGATAAACTCCTAATTATGCCGAATTTCAAAGTAAATATGATACAAACAGATGAGTTATAAGAAAAATCTCCCCCTCACAAGTAAACTTGTGTATTTGTACCGTAAACATGTTTATAACTGCTGCGAAGTTTAACACAGGAGTCTAATTCCTCTGTTTGGGAGCCTCTAGTGGATGAAGGGGGGGCTGCAGGCTCCTCCTAGGATGCTGCCTGGTTTGCACATGTGGACTACATGTGAAGCACATGTGTTTCACATGTGTTTTTTCCAAAGCTGAGTAAAGTTCCCCGGGATCTCCTCAGAATGAGGACATAGAAGATGAAAACTTATTAATCATTTTATGGATCCGCTCAATAAAAACGTAAATTAACCATAAACTGAATGATTTCAGCCTCCAGCTGCAGAACCTTCACGTGATTAAATCCTGTTTCCCTTCAGACTTTATCAGGTTGCACCATAATCACCTCCGGAGACTTTTCTAACAGAAGCTTCTGGAAATGAATAATCTCATTACATTTGTACCAAACATGACGCTGCAGAATGTAAAACTGCTGAGTAACAAAAATATCAAATAATCTTAGATCTAAAGTTATTAAATGAAGAATATTTAAATGTCATTTTGTCATATTTACAGGTTTAATTTGATTTAAACAGTTTCTTCTTTGAAGACAAAGTTTAGTTGCGATCGATCAGCTGATCAGCTGTCAGAAGCTCTGATTGGTCATATCGTTTGATAAAAAACCAGCTCGGATGAATAAAAACAGACATCCTACCTTTCATCGGTTCCTCCAGATTTTCCGCATCAAACCGTCCGCAGAACCTGCTCTTCTTCCTCTGTTATCCCTGCTCTTCATCTCCTCCTCCTCCTCGGTCCCGCCCTCATCACGCGACCCAGACCCACAACAACGCATTCTGGATTCACATGCGGAAGGAAAAAATGTTCATTTTGTGTCCATATGAACTTATTTTCCTTTTCTGTTTGTTTGGTTGAATCAATGAAACATTTGGTGGCGCGCGGCGGCGCGCGGCGCGTGAACCACCTGTTGATGGGAGGAAAGCGGACACTGCCGCGCGTGTTCGTGCGTCTGTATTTCTGTTCATGTGGGTTAAAAAAGCATCCAGAGTAATACTGATGATACCAGTTCAGACCAGATACCAGTTCAGACCAGATACCAGTTCAGATCAGATACCAGTCAGACCAGATACCAGTTCAGATCAGATACCAGTTCAGACCAGATACCAGTTCAGACCAGATACCAGTTCAGACCCGATACCAGTTCAGATCAGATACCAGTTCAGACCAGATACCAGCTCAGATCAGATACCAGTTCAGACCAGATACCAG
>JBAMHX010000010.1:28077100-28096613 GCA_037177515.1 Pseudomugil tenellus
GTCCGAACATCTGCACGTGGAGCTGAACTCATCAGATCAGGACCGGAACCAGAACCAGACCGGTTCCGGTTCTGGACAGACTCTGACCCGACCAGGCTTCTGTCTGGTTCGGTTCTGATTTGCAGGAGCGGAACCGGTCCGGTCTCTTGCTGTTGAACTGCGCGCGGCTACCTGCTGCCCTCTGATTGGCTGCTGAGTCTCGTGCTGCTCCTGGCAGGTGGGAAACGCGAACCGAACCAGCGCGCGACCTGCGCCTGAACTCCCGCCGCGTGGATGCAGACTGAGGAAGAGGAGGAGGAGGAAGAGGGACGTCTGCAGCTGATTTCTGCTGAGTCATTCTTAGCAGCCAGACTCACGCACAGTGCGCGTGAGCAGAAAGAAACACTTGATCTGCTGTTTGATGTTGATGAAGAAGCTGCTGCTGATCTTCATCATGTTAATGATCCATCAGATCAAAGAAAGCCGATAATTGATGTTATTGATGAGTGATTGATGCGGCGGCTCTCTGATCAGCTTTGATCTGAATGATCAATAAACGCTTTTTCCTTTCAGAAGATCAAAGATCTGCGGTCACGCGCAGAAACGCGCTACTTACGGTGCAGACACGCGCATCCGTGCACGTTTCTACCTGAACATCTTTTTATTGATTAAAATGATTTTCTGGACTTTTGGCGCCATCTGCTGGTAAAACCGGAAGTTGCAAAAGCTGACCTGAACGTTTTAAGTCCGGCAAAAACATTCCGGCAGGACAAAGGTTCCGGACTCTGCGAGGCGGGTCCACGCGGAACACGAACCCGAGAGGCATGTTTATCTCAAACCTTCAAGAAATGTGTCCAGAACCAGAACCACAGAGATGCATCTGGACCTTTAGCCTCGTTAGAAATGGTTCCCATGGAAACGGCGGTTAAGCCACAAAAAGTTGAAGTCAAGTGACCCGAAAACTGGACTGAAGATCAGTGGAAACAGGTCAAATGGATCCTCTCCAGAACCAGAACCTTAACGGGTCTGATGGAGGGCGGATCCTCTCCAGAACCAGAACTTTAACGGGTCTGATAGAGGGCGGATCCTCTCCAGAACCAGAACCTTAACGGGTCTGATGGAGGGCGGATCCTCTCCAGAACCAGAACTTTAACGAGTCTGATAGAGGACGGATCATCTCCAGAACCAGAACTTTAACGGGTCAGATGGAGGGCGGATCCTCTCCAGAACCAGAACTTTAACGGGTCTGATGGAAGAACGGATCCTCTCCAGAACCAGAACCTTAGGGGGTACGATGGAGGATCCTGCAGAACAATTCTGAAGACTTCATAAAGGAACGAGTTCTTACCGGGATGAGAACTGGGCCTACTCTGGTTCGGACTCAGATTCTGGACTGAAGAAAGTTTCCTGAAAGTAGAAAAACCTGAATGTGATTTATTTATTTTTATTTCCTTTATTTTGTAAAGTTGCTTCTGAAAAGCAGAAAACAGCTTTTAAAGTTTTGGATCAGAATCAGAACATTCTGCTTTTCTGACTTTTCACGCGGATTTTCATCCAGATGAGAGAAAAGTGATGAAAGCGTGAAGCGGTTTCACGCACCTGTGACGCGTCTTTAACACCTGAAAGGAGATGAAACAGATGCTTCAAAGGGTCAAAGGTCGTCTCATGACCATCAAACAGACCCAACAGGCTCGTTAGGAGGTGTGAACCGAACTGGACTCTGTAAAAGCGGATCCTGCGGGACTTTCTGGATCACTTCGCAGGTAAACATGAGCAGAAGCGGCGCGTCGGACTTCAGCATCGAGCGCATCCTGTCCAAGCCGCAGCTGGACTTCCCACCGGACCGGTACCTTCCAGAGATCCCGGGCGGGTTCAGTCTGGGACCAGGAAACCAGCTCCGGCCTCCCGCGTCGGTTCCGGTCCCTCTGCCGGTACCGGTCCCGGTGCCGGTCCTGGGATGTTTGGAGCTGAGCTTTGTTGACTCTTTTTACGCGTACGGAACCGCTTTTCATCATCCGGACTTCTCTGGACTTCATCCGAACTTTTGCAGGAATTTCAGGCCGGAAGTTCCAGGTTTGTTACTTTAAAGTTTTCCTCGTTTTAAAATAAAGTTTTTATGGTTCGGAACTCTGGCGGTTCCGGGTCCGAGCTGCTAAAATGTTCTATTTCTCCATCAGATGTTCGGCCGCTTGCGGGTCACCAGCCGGACGGAGGTTCGGTCCAGTCCCGCCAGAAAGCCCGCATCAGAACCGTGTTCACCGACAGCCAGACCAAACAGCTGGAAGCGCTCTTCCAGCTCACCGACTACCCGACTGTAGAGGCGCGCGCAGAGCTCTCCGAGCACGCGGGACTGAGCGAGGAGACGGTGCGGGTGAGGCGCCACGTGCTCGTTCATGTTTTTATCCCCTTTAGAGTTAATTCATGTGATTTTTATGCACATAAATTGTTCTGATGTTAAACTCGGGTTGGTCCGGTTTCCGGCCTCACATCCGGAACATCCCGCAGCTTCTCTGCGGTTCCTTCATATTTGCGCAACAGAGTTTATTAAGATGCGCTTTTTGTCTGCAGGTTTGGTTTAAGAACCGCAGAGCCCGCAGGAAGCGCAGCACCCGCAGGGACAAATCCCGACCTTCATCCCCTCCAGCTTCCTCCCAGCCGGACAGTCTTCCTCCTGAAGCTCATCCAGGTGGAGGTTTCCCCTCAGACACCAGGCAGCTATGAAACGTTCAAGGACACATTTTTCTCGCTCTGAGTTTATTTTGAACTGTTTTTATTTGTGTGTAATTTATTGAATCTGATCAGGTTGTAAATATGACTTTTTGACCTTTAGAGGCTCCAACTAAAATAAACGGACTTGTCACGATGAAAGACTGAACCAGATGAAAAGTTCGGAAAACAGATTTAAAATCTTCATTCTGCTGTTTTTGCACTAAAACCTGATTTTTTTTCTCCTTTGTTCTACTGATGTGTAGAGAATGTGTTGATGAAGAACAGAAGGATATTTAGACTTAACATGTTCTTTATCAGTGTGAATGGGGCGGTTTTTACATTTCATTCAGTATTTCATAAACTATTTGTTTTGGAATGACAATATTTTCACAAATTCAACTCACATCTGTCATCTACACACTTACGCAGCTGCATCATGTAGAAACTTAATATAAAGCAAGTTACATGTGGTTGAAAGGAGTCTGTTAAATGTCCCAACCGTCCCCATAATAACTTTGTAATAAATAAAAGTTTACTTTTATCATACACTTTTCAAAGTATTAGTTTATTTATAAACAAAAGAATTTGACATAATTATTGATAATTGCAAAATTAAAAAAGAACAATAATATTAAATATATTAAAGTATCTGAGGTCAGGTTCTGTTGCTAAATGAAAAGTGTATCTAATTATTTCAGCAAATAAGGAAAATTAATTAAAAATTTTAAAACAGGAACCATCCTTTTACTCATTTAACATCTTAAAACATATTTCTCATTAAATTCCAAAAATTAATCAGATTTACATTTATGCCAAATGTAAAAAGAACCAACATATATCAGTGCAGAAAATTTTAAGAAAATTTAAAAATTTTAAGCCTTTAAATATCAATTTGATGTAAAAAAATAAACATCTGACACTTTGTTATAGCTACAGCATCCATTTATTTGTCTTTTATTTATTTATTTATTTTGGTCACATGTTTGTCCCTCACCTTAACAACCATCTTAAACGTATCTGAACTAGCTTAAAACATTAGCTTACATGTTGCCCATGACTGATACCAGCTAAGAAACTGAAGATTCAAACTGTTTAACTTCATACACACTGTTTGGATGCCAACACAAACAAAGAATCATTTTTTAAAAACGTCTTTTTGCCTATATTTCAGTTATCAGTAGTGATCATATGCGGCTGCAGAATGTTGAAGGGGCCAAATGAGCATCTGCTTCCACAAAATTTATCTTAATGCGTTTTAATAAACCTGCAACTGTCCCCACTCTCCCCTAAAGATGTTTGATCGTGTTTCCCCCCCAGCGGGTTTGAATCTAAATGATCTTATGCGTCAGTTTTTATAAAATTCGGCGAACCAGAAGATTCCAGCAGTTTTCTCCCATGATGCATCTCTCTGAAAGCTTGGACTAAGTTAAGCCAGAGTTTATGACTCGGAATAAATCTGCTGACCCCGGATGTCCTCTCTGATTGGTATAATCTAGATCAATATTTCTCAGGATTCAGTTTTTTTGGACATTTTCAACATTTTCTTTTTTCGTGAGCTGAAGATTTGTCAAAAGACGTGAAGAATACGAGGACGAAGCATATAAATATAAACTAATATTTTTTAAAAAGTTGCTGACAGAAACATAAAATATCATAATTATCATAAGTTGTAGGACATTTTCTGTAAATTTTATAAGAAAATGATTAAATGATTCTAAGCCTTTGATGTAAATTTACAGTATAATCTGTACAATATTTTGCTGCATTACTGTCATACAGTGTAATATTGTAAACTGCAATGCATTCTGGGAGGAAAAAAGTGTGATAATTACAGAACTTATAAAAATGCCCCTCTTACTGTATGTTGCATTCATATCCTGCGAGAAGGTACAAAGTAAGAAGAGGCAAGATGATCTAAAAGAAGCAAACATCAGTAAATCCGCATGTCGGCACACTCATCAAGATGATCCGTGACTTCAGGTGGGACTTCTAATGTTTCACACACACACACACACACACACACACACACACACACACACACCAACATGTGGTAACTAACTACTGTTAAGAAAAGTGTTGCAAACTTGTTTACAGTTGAAATTTCTATGCAAACTTTACTGATATTTCTTTGTAAAGAGAAAATGTTGTTACAGCAAGTTAACCAATGTCATGTTCACTTTGTCTTCACTCATTATATGTATTTATTTATGTAATAAATATTTGCACTATTTGAACTGCATTATATTGTCCTGCTGTCATTTCTTTTATTATTATTTTTATTATTAATATTATTTTAACAGGCTGTAAATATCATTAAATGCAGGATATATTCTGTAGATTAAAATACAGTTCAAAAGCTTTAAATAAACAGTAATTTACGGAAAAATATCAGCAGTATTATGTTGTACCTTTACAGCAATAGTTTGTACATTTATTTACAGTAATGTGCTGTAATTCTAAAATACAGGAAGATACTGTAAAAATACAGAAGCTGCTGCTTGTAAAATACTGTAAATTTAAAGTGAGAAGTTATTTCACATTATCATGTTTAATAATTATAATTATTAAGCAACAGACAAATGTGTAATAAAAACATCAAATTTATTATATTCAGAATGGTCACTTTTATAATTCTTATTATGTGAAGCATTTCCATGCTGATGAGAATAAACACACACACTGAAAACCCCAAATCAGAAAATACTGCAGGAGGTTACAGACGGAGGGCATGCAGTGAGTATCTGTTAGAGACGGTGTGTGTTCCTTCCTTACACACATGGACTGTAACCGAGCACAAAGTAACACACACACAATACAAAACCAGAGAACAAAAAGTACACTTAGTGAAGTTATCAAAATATAGGCTATATACCAGAGACCCTGGAGAAGTTGCTCATGTTTAACCAAGCAGGGATGATATTTTACCAGTTTTCTGGGTCTGAACCAGAGTCTGGAGGTTTAAACTCATTTTACTTTCATGCTGATTTGATTTTCAATCATTTCCTTGTTTTAGGCCAAAGTATCAGCCGAGTTTGGTAAAAATCTGCCAACATTTCAGTGTCTGAAATGGACCAACCGGTTTTCAGGGATGAAAAACTGCCCGATGTTGGCTTCAGTTCCAGATGTTTGACCTGAATGACAAACCAGCTGTTTATGTGTCAGCCTGGAAACACATGCATCAATGGATCCTACCTTACACAAGTGTGTAAAATGTTTTTGGACACGTGTGAAATTTCTCTTTATAAATGTGTTGCAACAATTCAGCCTGCAACTGATTGTCAAGTGTTACGACATGTTCACGTAACACCTACAGGCAGACAATGGGTTTAAAACCAGAGGCAGCCAATGCTTCAGACCCTTATACGCAGAAATGAAACATATGAAAAGGTTATAATAGCGACACCTGGTGGCCAAACCAGAGAAAGCTCCACATTTACACAGCATGTTGAAACTGACATGGCTTCACGGGGACATACTGACTGTACTGTAACTGTACATTTACTGTACAAACTTCCAACATCGACTGTGGCCCACTTATGTTAGTGTTTAATCCTGAAATATTACCATTAAACTGTGTGCTACAACAGCAACATATTCACTGTGAAAATATAAACAGGTGTTAACTACAACATGTGGGTTAGCTTAAGTTCACCAGGCTGTGCGATGGGACAGAGCAAAGTTAAAAGCAGAAGTTTAGGAAGATAAAGCAGTAAATCATCTGCATATTGTCACACCTGATATTTTAACAGAGTGGATGAGATCAAGATTTTTCACATCAAGTCTGATTAAATTTGAGAGATGGATTAAATATAGCTTCTTTAGCATGGAAAGATTGAGTCTATGCTAAATGCTAATGCTAAACCTGTCCATTGAGACACTTTTAAACCTTGAATGCAGCTTTGAATTTACCCAGTGATGTAAAAATGCTGCAAGCTAATAAAACCACATAAATGTACAGACTCTAAGGATGTTTGTGTCCAACCAAAAGCTCCTTCTCATCTTTGGATAAGTTACCATTTGTCCTGTTTAACCCTTTAACACCCAGGTCTAACCAAGTTATCTTCCCTCATCTTCTACAGGTTGAATGGAGTCCCAACATGAGTGCAAGCAGAAGCGCTGTAGTTATAGTTAGTATATGTAGAAGCTGATTCCACAGGCACAAACAGAGCAGTTATCCACAGCATGGTGCAGGAGCACATCACAAAGTCTTTCTTTCTGAGGCGGCAGAGATTGTGGAACGCTAGCTGACATCGGGTCATCGGCAGCCTCGGCTAGCAAGCGTTAACGTTTTGTCTCTCTGTGTTTATGTGCTTATAGAGAGATGAAGAAGACATTAACACACTGTTTCCACAGAGATAAGTACACCGTTTACATTTGGCTGTTTATAGTTACGCACATATTGGAGAGAGGTTTTAAACACGAAGCGCACAGCGTTGCTTAACTTGTCTTTACGCGGATGCTCGCGTTCACATAAAGGTACTGAAAATGGAGGAAGAGGGATGAGAGGACGGAAGAGAAAGAGAAGAGGACTTGTTCAGGGTTGTCAGTATGTAGGAGACGACTGGACCGAAGCCGGGACACCGCTGATCATATCCAGCATGTATCTGACCTAAAGCTGAAATTCAGGGTTTTTTCTTTAAAACAGCAAAGACGAAAAGAAAATCAGGCTGAAAAAACTGGATAGTTTGGATTTATATGTTTGGGTTAGTTAGCAGTTTTGGTTAAAACTACATTTACTACATTTGGCAAAAATACTTATGTTATTTTATTTTTAGGAAACTTATAAAGTCAAAATGTTTCATTTTGCTGCAGATTCTTTTGGAAATGTCTGCAAATCCTGTATTTGTCACACAGACCAGTAAACTTTTATCTCACCTCTAAATGGTGGAACTGAATCTTCTCAGACTTACAGAGGTGGATAAACCTTAAAGCTCCGCCTGATTCACCCAAACTCCAGCATATTTAACCCTTTAGGGGATCTACAGAGGTTTTCCAGGCATTCATATAGAGCTGTATCATATTTATTGTATCGTATTTATTCAGAAACTATTTGGAAAAAGCTTTGTGTTCCTTCTGCTTCCTGGTGCCATTTTTAGAGATTAAAGAAGCAAAAAGAAAGTTTGTTGCTCTCAACAAGGATCCATTCTTGTCTTGTTTTTATCGCAGGTCCCAAGTGTATGTTTGTTTTTACCAATCAGCTCATTGCAGTGTGTCAAGCTCCACCCCTTCAGGTCGGATCAGTTAGATTGACACCCCAATAAAAGACCGGTGGGCCTGGATATTAGGCTACTAATGCCAGTTTTTGCTTGTGGAAATGCAAAAAAATGCTTCCCGACCGCTCCAGTTGGTGGAAACGAGGCTTTAGACGTTTATTTTAATCTGCAAATGTTGATGGAGCCACTTCCTGTCAAACTTCCCACCAATTGGAGAGCTTAAGTTGATGGAAATGTTGAAGCAGCAGCCAAAGAGAGCAGAAGGATGGAACGCATCCAAAACCAGCCGAGCTGCACGAACAGCTGAAACAGCCAAACAGCTGCAGCTGCACGAAGAGCATCGATAATTTCAGGATTTCACCAGTTTGGAAATGTTTGCATCAAGAAAATAGTTCCAAGCAGCAAAAGAAAACATGTAGCAGCAACAACAGACTGAACAGCAGGTTTTTCTGCCCCGAATGAAGCAGAACCGGGACGGAGACCAGACTGGACCAATGACACGATGATTTCAGGGGATTTGCATTAGCAGAGCTGGAATCTCAGTTAATCGAAGGAATGACATTTAATCAGATACAAGGCACTATAGATTTTGCTATAGAACGGCTAAATAATGAGGATTTGGGCCGAGTGAGAGAAAAGGACGAAGTTTCACCACGAGAAGTTGGACCGATGATGGTAAAAAAAGGAGAGAAACGTGAAGAACGAAGAGAAAGTAGAGCAGAAGGATCGGTCCGGCGGAGGAGTACAGTGTGGAAAGAAGGGCGTGGTTAGGACTGCATCTCCGCACGAAGCATCCACGGAAACCAGCAGCAGAACAGCAGCCTGGAGGAGGTGAAGAGAGGAGGAGGAAGGAGGAGGAAGGCCGACAGAAAGGAAAACCAGGAGAAGAGAAAAACATTCGGTTTGTCTCAATTTATGCTTTTTTATTCTTAAACAGGTGAATTAAAAACACGTCTAGAGTCGACTTATATTTACAATATGGAGCATAGATGTTAAAAAGCAATAAAATAATAAAAGATTTAGTTTTTCTAAATATAATCCATCCAATGCGAAGCCGGAAATCCCTACGACCCCTGAAGTACTCATGACCTGCCTGTAGGGGGCGATCACACCTCCAAAACTACAGTAACTGCATCTTATTTCAATGGATTTTCACCATTTTTCAACACTTTTCAAGCTGCAATATAAATTCAGGTGAGGTGTGAGGAAATTATCCTGCAGGAACATATAAAACACCGTGCGCTCGGTCCGCGACTGATGTCAACATCCTCCACAAAACGTCTGGGAGAGGAAAACCTTTAAGATGTCTGCCAAAGATTTTATTCAATGTTGTGCAAATACTGAGGAACTAGTTTGTTCCGTAAAGCATTTTTACTTAAACTTGTTCCTCTTTAGTGTTCTGCAGAAGACGACATGATTGCGAGATAAAAACCTGGATATGGAGCTCTCAGAGGTCAGGTCTTTAGGAGATCGCACTGTGTTGAAGTTCCTCTTGGGCTGCGATACTGCAGGATGCAACAAACACACAAACAAGTCAACTATATATCGTAATAAAGTAACGTACACGTTACAGAGTTTAAAGTAGCAAAAAGACGACGTACTTGTGACCTGGTGCACTTTCTTAACCATGGAGGTGTCGTTCTGTGAGCCGTCTTTCGGGCCTCCGATTCTGACAAAAAAGGAAAAAAAAACTGAGATGAATGAAAATAAATGATGGAAATTCGAGTGAAATTGTGTTTATGTGGTGGCGTTGCCATAGTGATGTTACTGTCATGGCGTTACCATGGTGACGTCACCATACTGATGTTACTGTGATGATGTTACACAGTGGTGGTTCCATAAGGACGTTACCATAGTGATCGTGTTGTGGTGACGTTACCATGGTGATCGTGTTGTGGGGACGTTACCATAGTGATCGTGTTGTGGTGACGTTACCATGGTGATCGTTTTGTGGTGACGTTACCATGGTGATGGTGTTGTGGAGACGTTGCCATAGTGATCATTTTGTGGGGGAATTACCTCTGGACGCGTGAAGGTGGCGCAAACACTCCATATTTGGGCAGGCAGCTGAAGTAACGGACCCCAAACACGGAGCCGTCGTGTTTTCCTGTTGGCTGATCCAACTCGATACCAAACCAGAAACCTGCAGGCACACCAACAAAACGGGGTCAGGGCTCGTTCTACCAGAATTTGGTCATCATGTCTGAAAATGAAGCTTCAGTTTTTTACATCCCTATAAAGTCAAATGTATCATATTTCATACATTCAGTTTCTGAGTCATTTTTCATCATTTTATGGTAGAAAGTTAATTTAAAACCCAGTTGTTCCTCAGATGATACTGGTGTCCAGTCTCCTGTTGGATACCCGAAGAAGAATTTTGACCTGTCTCATGGTAATAAATGGTAAAAATACTTTAAGCATGAATCTTTATGATAAAGTGTGAAATTCAGCTATTTTTCCGTCAAACATCAACCATCGTTTCTTTACTTTGTAAATGTGAACATGTATAAATCTGTATTTAGGATAAAATAATGAAGCCAGTTTAGTTCTTTTCCTTCTATTTCTTCTGACTTTTTTGATCGTGTTGAATTGGAATATTTTTCTGCTTTCTTTTCTCAAATCCATTTATTCATCTACTGAAAAGCTGAAACTCATCTTGTCGATCTGGGTCAGTGAAGAAAAATGGTTTTCTTCCATGTTGGAAGGGAACCCACCTGGAGCAAAGTCTGTCTTGCCGTAGAAGCGGACGATGCCGTGTTTCTGACCAGCCACCAGAACCTGATCTCCGACCTCCACATTGGTTCCCTCTGGGTCCAGACCGGCCACCGATGCCTTCTTCCTCTGGGCTGAGAACGTACAACGGACTCCGTGAGCACCACAGACCAACACGTAGATGTCCGGTTTGCATGAACTCGTCTACCTTTTTCCTTTTCTTTCTCCTTCTTTTCTTTCTCCTTCTTGGTCTTTCCAGCGAGGCGAGAGGCCAGGTCCATGCGGGGGGTTCGGGGGGTGGAGGTGACTGATGAAGCAGTCTGATCAACGGCTTTGGAAATCTTTGAAACGGGAGCGAAAATGCCTGCAGGTCCAAAACATTCACATCGTTGGTAACAACATGGTAATTGGTTGGAAAACATCTTGCTTCATCGCCCAGCAGGTGTTACCCAGTTTAGGAGGGCAGATGAAGTAGCGAACGCCCCCCACGCTGCCGTCGTTCTTCCCCTCCGGCTCGTCCAGCTCCACGCCGACCCACTGGCCGCTGGCGAACTCTGTTGTACCACAAAACCTCAGAGTCCCGCTCTAGAAAAGAAAGGAAATGTGAAACGTGCTGCGTGAAGGCAGATGTACGGTGCTTCATGGAGAGGAAATGGAAACAAATGGTTTGCAGGGATCATGTGACAGGACTGGATGTTGTGGTGAGTCAGCGCTGTTAGTCTATGATCCAGCCGGCGTTTAACCAACCTGTCGCAGGTTTTCTGCCGGGCTGTCGTCTTTGCTTTGGTAAGACATCTGAAAGAAATGTTTTTACGTCGTAAATAATCATGGGATTGAGATAAAAATGCTAAAAATTCATAAATTAATATGAGAAAGTTGCCATATGCTTCCACTTCTTATTCATTTGAAGCCTTTTTCTTTTCCCAGCTGAAGGAATTTGAGACATTTTTTTGTCAAAAATTCAAAATTTCAAAAGATGTTCAAATGAATTCACACAAAAATAAATTAAAGAAAATATTCCTGCTTTTTAAAACAGGAATATTTAGTTAATATTTATTTAATTTTTAAAACAGCTTTCCAAAATATTTTTAAATATAACTGTAATAATATAATAATACAACAGATTTTTTTCTTTCAGATAAAGTAAATGTAAAAGTTATGGAATCACTTAACTGCGAGGAAAAAACACAAAGAACATTACTTTAAAAAACAAGATGAGTTTCCGTTTCCTCTAGAAAAAACACCAATAATCGCATTCATGGATTAGTCTTCCGATGTAAAGACGGACTTATAGAAATGTCTCCATCGTTCTGGACAACTTTACTTCCATGTCGTCTCAGTGGACACGTGGAGTACCACAGGAACCAATCCTGGGTCTCCTTCTGTTCTCTGATTATACACAAACTCTTAGCAGCTCAATCAACACTATAATGTAAAAATACATCTTTACGCTGATGACATTCGGTTGTACAGAGTATAAAACCCACAGATCCCGGCAAGCTTCCCTGAGTTTGTCTATATTATGGATCTACTCAGGGACCAATAAGGTTCCCTTTTGTTTGCAGTAGGTTAAGAAAATCTGGATCAGTATCGTGAAAAAAGGCAATAAAAAAAAACAAGAACTGTCCTAAAATCCTAAAACATTTTGCAGATCACCTTTTTTTTTTATACCAGATCGTTTCCATGGTAACATGCTGGAAAGCTACCAGAACATCCGGTCCGAGCCATCCCACTCTTTCAGAAGCCAATTTGGAAGAGTTTTAAGGCTTAATGGTTCTAAACTTGGGGTCCGTCAACACTTGCACAAATTTTGGCCACGAATTTTGTCGTAGCAAGTCGTGGCATTCTGGGGGCACAAACCGGGAGGCTCCCCCACTGTTCACGTCTAGTTCACGCATATTTTACGACAAGTTCATGAATGCGTTCCCATCATGCGTTATCCCGCATCGTTCCGACAACGTCACAACGTGGTCACGTTCATAGTTCACGACCCAGCGGCGAGATTTTGTCGTAACCAAAATTTTGAACATTTCAAAATTCTCGTCCCGACATGGCACGCAGTCACAACGGGTTTGCGTACTATTCACGCCAGTTTACGACTAGTTTGTGTCAGGGGGGGCCTAACTCTGCTCCTTCATTTATTACGACTTTTAACACAAGTCTGCCGCTAACCCCAGAGGCTTCCGTTCTTCTTGTAAAGAGACGTATAAATGATAACCTGTCATCATACGAACTGATCGGCGCTGCAGGAAAAGGTGATGCATGACGCATGGAGGAGGAAGCGTGAGGATGTGGGCGGAGTCTTACTGGTGGTTTATTCAGACCTGACGTGTGTTACGATGTGTAAAGATAGTTTTCCAAACCTTCATGTCGTCCAGAACCACGCGGTCTCCCAGCTTCAGCCCCAGAGACGACAGCATCAGGTTCCCAGGGATGTTGTCGTAGTTGGGCAGCGTGGCCCTGGGAAGGTTGCAGCTCAGAGGGACGGCATCCAGCAGCAGCTGCTTCAGCTCTTTGGCCACCATGGCCGCTTCCGCCTTGTCCAGGCTCATGTCCATGGGATCAGGAACCACCTCTGCGGGAACCTGGCCTTTATCGTTCTGCGGAAAGACGGTGAGGGTTCTGGTTATCGGCATGCGGGCAGCAGGACGGACTGTGCTTGGAAGGCGGTTGTACCCGGACGGTGGGATTGGCTCCGTGCTCCAGCAGGCATTTGACTGCACCCAAACAGAGGTTGGAGGCAGCGATGTGGAGAGCCGTTCCGTAATGGAAGTCGCTGCAGGTGGAGTTCAGCACTGCGGAGAACAGAGAAGCAGAAGCTAACGTCCGCTAAGTCCTCATGTTTTAACACAACGGCTGTCCGTACGGCGTACCTCTGGGTTTGGCCGCTTTCAGCAGAACTCGGATCAGTTCCGGGACGTCGAAGTAAGCGGCGTAATGCAGAGCATTCATGTTGGTCCAGCGGCTCCGCAGACTCACGTCGGCGCCCAGAGAGATCAGCTGACTGGTGAGACGCAGCGCCGCAGATGGGTCGCCTGAAGACACGCGAGGACGAAACCAGACCAGTTTAAACCAGAACACTCCAGCAGCTCCCAGTATGGTTTCAGGAACCACAACCAGGTCCAAGTATGGTTTCAGGAACCACAACCAGGTCCCAGTCTGGCTATAAGTACTAGAACCAGATCCCGGTGTGTACAGGAACCAGAAAAAGGTCCAAGTAAGGTTTCAGGAACCAGAACCAGGTCCCAGACTGGCTATAAGTACTAGAACCAGATCTCGGTGTGTATACAAGAACCAGAACCAAATCCCGGTGTGTATACAGGAACCAGAACCAGGTCCCAGTTTGGCTACAGGAACCAGAATCAGGTCCCAGTTTGGCTACAGGAACCAGAATCAGGTCCCATTCTGGCTTCAGGAACCAGAACCAGGTCTGAGTCTGATCCTGAGCCATCTTCTAATCCTGCTGCTATAAACTGAGTAACTAAGAGACATCCCATAATGCACAGGGAGACATCCCATAATGCACTGGGCTTGTACATGTAAAAACGTGTGATGTTGTCGTTCATTTGGGGCTTTTGCGTTTACATGAACACGTATTATAATCTGGACTAACATGGATCATCTCCGCCAGTCTCAACTGGATCATAACTGGACTGAACTGAATTGGACCGGGCCTGTATCCAGCTACGATTTGCATCTTATCATAGATTCTGGTACCGGCCCCTCACTGGTCTGGTTCTGGTTTCACAACAGACCCAGTTCAGGCTTGTTTCGGACTGGATCTTACCAACTCCATGCGCTCCAGCCTTGCAGCTGTAGTGAAGCAGCGTCATGTCAGTCAAACCATCACGGTCGTTGACATGGCAACCACGTTTCAGGATCTGAGACACAGGAAGAAGAAAAAAGTATTAATGAACCCGATGATGACATGGCGGCCTCACTGATGCTGGTGACCCACAGCCACAGCGCCGGTACTTTGTCCGATATCTCAGTAACCACACAACGAAACTTAAAGATGTAAATTGCTAACTGTAGCAAACTCTTTGATCGATCAGGGAAATTCTAGCCTTTCCACAATGTTTTTAATCCAGCCGTTGAGTACGGCGTGTTTTTCAGGGTATTTCCGTATTCCACCGTGACGCGTTCATCATTCATTGCATTTTGCGATTAAAAATGTGTAATTTATCTTAGCGGAGTTACATATTGTAGCTTGATGTAAACAATGACGACTTGCAGTTATTTTAGACTACATATTATTATTGTCCAGGTTTTCCTGGGAAAAAAAGATGGTCATTACTTGACTGTACATGAAAGGGTTGGGAAAATACATGCCTTAATAGACTCCAAAAAATAGCTAGCAGTAGCTGACAGCTAGCAGCTAGTCGCTAGCAGATAGTAGCTAACAGTTGCTGACAGCTATCATCTAACAGCTAGCAGATAATAGCTGGCAGCTAGCAGTTACTCACTAGCAGATAGCAGCTATCAATTGATGACAGCTGGCATCTAACAGCTAGCAGATAAGAGCTGGCAGCTAGCAGTTACTCGCTAGCAGATAGTACCTAACAGTTGCTGACAGCTATCATCTAACAGCTAGCAGATAACAGCTGGCAGCTACCAGTTACTCGCTAGCAGATAGCAGCTAATAATTGATGACAGCTGGCATCTAACAGCTAGCAGATAACAGCTGGCAGCTAGCAGTTACTCACTAGCAGATAGCAGCTATCAATTGATGACAGCTGGCATCTAACGGCTAGCAGATAAGAGCTGGCAGCTAGCAGTTACTCGCTAGCAGATAGCAGCTATCAATTGATGACAGCTGGCATCTAACGGCTAGCAGATAAGAGCTGGCAGCTAGCAGTTACTCGCTAGCAGATAGCAGCTATCAATTGATGACAGCTGGCATCTAACAGCTAGCAGATAACAGCTGGCAGCTAGCAGTTACTTGCTAGCAGATAGCAGCTAACAATTGATGACAGCTGGCATCTAACAGATAGCAGATAAGAGCTGGCAGCTAGCAGATATTAGCTAACAGTTGTTGGCAGCTAGCAGTTAGCATGTATGAAAAAGGGTCGCAGCACATATTCTATTCATAAAATGTGTAGTTTATGTGCTTTTTGGGCTGCTTTTATAGAAAACTGGAGCAGAAGGAGTGAAACGACAAGCCGAAAAGGTCCACCGGAGCAGAAGAGCATCGAACATTCGGCTTGTTGTGAGCTGAATGTTGTTGAAATGAGTTTTCCATCTCAGTCCATCCCAACTCATGTAACAACCTAGTATTCAAGCTGAGTCTTGAACGAGTCTCAATGCCTTCATTCTCTCTCTCTCAGTGTTTTCCTCAGTGTCTCTCTCCCTCTGCACCACTTTCCCTCTCGGCTGGCAGCCATCTCAACTGGGTCATCCCCAGTACCGAAGCTGGTGTCCAAACAAGAAGACATTTCATTTAGATACAATGCTGCTGTAGCTGGATGCAGGTAGAAACTCGCGACATAAGCGACTCTACTGCATTTTACTCCTGAACGAAACAGATTAAAACGTCATGGTGAAAAAAAACAAAAGACAAATGCACTGCTACTGTTGTAGCAACAAGCTAACATGTGCATTTAAACATGCGTTTAAAAGTTGTTGAAGTTTCTCCCAAAACACAGTTAGTTTACTATGAATTAGAGAAAAATGGTGTAAAATAACTTTAACAAATGAGACCCACAAATACACAGCGTGTCTGGACAAAGTGTTCAACATGGCAGCTGCCATGACGTCCTATTGCATTTAACGCAGACATAATTGTGATGGACAGCTTCGCCAGTCTGAGACCAACTGGACCTAAAAGGTCAGAAAAATGTTGAATCCATAATACAATCAGAATATTCAGCAAAATCTCTGGATGCTGGTGATGCTCTGCTGGAAACCAGTGCCCAGAAGATTCCAGAAACCCAAAAATGCAGCTTAAAGCTTCACTGCAAAAACTTAAATCTAAGTAAGATTAAACATCTCAAATCAAGGACTCATATACTTATTTTTTAAACGTAAGACAATTATTCTTACTTAGTCGGTTTAATTTAAGATTTTTTAAAATAAATTTTAGGAATTTTTGACAGATTAATGTTCCTCGAAAAAAGATAAATTGTCTGCCAACAGAACAAGAAATTTTGTCTTATTTGAAGGCAAATTAATGTAATTTTTGTACTTTTTTTCCCTTGTTTTTTAAAGCCAGTTTTTGTAGTGTGCATCATGATGTGAACAGGATGCAGAAACATCGCCGTCTTCTTTGGAACAAAGCTCGTTTAAAATGGAGCTGGAAACCTGGAGATGAAAATGTTAAACTGGATAGTTTCTATGTACTTTAAGATCCTGTTATGGATTAAGTCTGAAATAATTAACTTCACACTGCAAAAACTAAAATCTAAGTAAGATTAAACAACTCAAATCAAGGACAATATGTAAGATATTTATTCTTATTTAGTAGGTTTTTTTAAGAACAAGTTTTTTTTACTTGTTTTAGAAATTCTTGACAGGTTAATGTTCCTTGAAATAATATAAATTATCTGCCAAAAGAACAGAATAACCTAATTTTTGTAGGTGATTTTCTTGTTTTTAAAGCCGGTTTTTGTATTGCAGGAGTTTGCAGACGGAACTCCACATTGCTTACAGGGATTGTTCACATGTGTGTGTGTGTGTGTGTGTGTGTGTGTGTGTAGATTGAATCTGGGTCAATGTGACAATCCGAGTCCGAACGAGGCCAGCTGATGCGGACGTTACAGAGAACAGCCATCTTTGTCTGTTATCTTCTTTAGCATTAGCATTAGCTTGTTTCCTCAAGCTAACAAAGACAATCATTTTCGTATCGTACAGCGTAGCAAATAAACAAGAACATTATTAAATACTGAACATTTTTTAAAAAGTCAAACCACGACAACAATAAATAAATATAAACTAAAAAAAAGAAAAAATAATAATAATAAAATGTATTTTGTGTTAATTTCATACAGTGAAAGCGTTGGCGCGCGCTCACCTCGTTGCCAATGACGTCGATCTTGTGTTGCACCTGGGGAACCCACTGGCGGACGATGGCGAACAGCTCGGGGATGCTGGTCCGAGGATCCATGAGGATCTCCAGGCAGGCCGGGTCATTTGGGTCGAAGAAGGTGAAAGCTTAGAGGCAGAAAGGCAGGAGGAAACGGATCACCATCATCCTGTGACGCTTCTCTTATATTAAAAGTTTACTTTTAGAATCGGTAAAATTGTGCTTTTACTTTTCTATCTTGTACTTTCTAACATTTTAAATTAATCTGAATCATCTTTCTTGTAAGATTTACTTGTAAATACATATATAATATCCTAGCAATGCTAACAAACGATACGCGCACACCGCTCCCCGCTTTTTACATGATGACAAGCTCAATTTTCTGTTTCAATAACTTATAAATGAAATATTGCGTCTATAAAATAGACACACTGCAAACACATAAAGGAAGATGCGATCGACAGTATTTTAATAACGCACTGTCCTCCGCGCTGGAAGACGAGCTTTGCGGCTTTCTGTTGTCATTTCGCAAAGACCGTCTGCAAATTACAATATTTTAAAAAACCCCGAAGACGGCCGCTGTGTATTCAACATTATTATTTTAATCTCACTTTTTTATTTTACATTTCTTAAACAATTTTGAAACAATTTTGAAAAGGTTTAAATACGTATATCAGCATCTGAGGAAAAAAATCTGCATCGGTATTATTTCATAAAATATTTTCGCTATATTTTTTCCCTCCGTTGCCATAGAAACTCACCATAACAAGTCTTAAAAGAGCAGAAAATATGCAGAAAATCTCCTGTGCAGCACAGCTTCTTACCAGCGTGAAATAATATGAATTATAATATTGTAAAAATAAATAATAATAATGTAAACTAAATAATATTTATAATATAAATGTTTTTGTAGTATTATATATACATATAAAATAATATATAATAATGATATAATTATTATTATAAATTAATAATAATTACTAATATGCATCAATAACTAATATGATTATATGATTATATTATAGTCATAATGTCATAAATGAGGTTCTTTAAAGAGGAGACGTTTGATCTCAAAATAAACTAAATTTTATGCTAGAAAATACATTTTATTTGTTTTTATTTTTGTAAAATGTACTTTTTTTAAGAAAATGGCCGACGGTCCTGCAGGTTTTAGATGTTTTCTCTCGCAGCTCTACGCTGCATCAGCTGCATTACGCATCGCTTGTAACCGCACGAGGTTGCGAACGCTTCCTGCAGCGGCGCTGAAAGAGGCCGTCGTCTCGACGAGCAACGAGTCGGACAGAAAGTTCACACCGATAACGTTATTTTTATTTTTCGCTCAAAACCAAAAGCTTAAAAATATTTAACAACATATTTTGTTACTTTTTTTATTATAATCTGATCAATATTTAAATATTCAATAAATGATTCCAAGCAAAAAATATCGACATCAACATGAGCGACATCTGTCCTGGAATCACATGTGTTTACATTTAAGGTGGTATGGATATGTGTGTTTGCATATTTAAGGTGGTATGTATATATTTGTTTCCACATTTAAGGTGGTATGTATACATGTGTTTGCATATTTAAGGTGGAATGTATACATGTGTTTGCATATTTAAGGTGGTATGTATACATGTGTTTCCACATTTAAGGTGGTATGTATACATGTGTTTGCATATTTAAGGTGGTATGTACACATGTGTTTCCACATTTAAGGTGGTATGTATACATGTGTTTGCATATTTAAGGTGGTATGTATATGTATGTTTGCACATTTAAGGTGGTATGTATATATTTGTTTCCACATTTAAGGTGGTATGTATACATGTGTTTGCATATTTAAGGTGGTATGTATATGTATGTTTGCACATTT
>JBAMHX010000010.1:28117139-28127226 GCA_037177515.1 Pseudomugil tenellus
ATATACATACATATATATATATACATACATATATATATATACATACATATATATATATACATACATATATATATACACATACATATATATATATATATATGTATATGTATATATATGTATATGTATATATATATATATATATGTATATGTATATATATATATATATATGTATATGTATATATATATATATATGTATATGTATATATATATATATGTATATGTATATATATATATATGTGTATATGTATATATATGTATATGTGTATATGTATATATATGTATATGTGTATATGTATATATATGTATATATATATATATATGAATTAAATTCCGAATAAAAGGTTTACATGGCATCACGTTTATTCTCTTCATTCCGACGTGATGACGGAAGTGACTTAATCACGCAGCAAATCTCTTCCCGTTTTTAGCTTTAGCGGCTAAATGGAAAACGAGCTAATAAAAACTTCAATTTTGAAGCACTAGCTTGTCACAAATATACGACTTTACTTTACTGAGCAGCTGAGGACCGAATATATGGAAGACGGGAGGCGAACTTTCTTTAAAAAAAACTGTCGCGTTTACCAAACAACAATACGGGAGAAGGTTAGCATGCGCATGCGGGAGAAGGTTAGCATGCGCATGCGGGAGAAGGTTAGCATGCGCAGAACGACCGGAGAGGAATTACGGGTTTCCATAATGAGAATAAACCAGCCATTTTATTGAGAATTAAGTTTATAATCTGTCGTTTCAGGACGTGTCCTGTCTGAACCGGGACACCAGTAAGGTGATCCTGGTGGACTGTAAGAGGGAGGCGTTCCAGCTGCAGCCCTTCAACGGGCTGGCGCTGAAGAAGTGGGACGGAAACTCGGACGATCGGACGCTCTACGACCTCGCCAACTTGCTGAAGAGTAAGACCTTCATCATCATCTAGTTCTGTTCCCTCAGCACCGACCCGAAAGCTGACAGTTCTGACCCGTTTCCTTCCTCGTCTCCGTCAGCTATCGCTCTGAGCGGCGTGGAGGACGTCCGCACGGTGCTGGAGAACTACGCCCTGGAGGACGACCCCATCGACGCCTTTAAGCGCAGACAGGCTCAGCTGGCGCAGGTGGGTGGACAAATCAAGCGCTTCTCTTGCGTCTGTGGTTCTGGTTCTGACGTTTCCCGTCCTGCTAGGAGGAAGAGCAGCGATTGGCCGAGCTCTCCCAGCAGAAGAAACAAGGACTGTCTCTGGGCTCCATCGCCTCGCGGTTCTGGCGGTCCAAACAGCAGTGAGCCCCGCCTCCACACACTCCCACCAATCGCAGCCCAGCGCTGAGGGGAGGGGCCAGAGAAATGGGGGGGTTCCAGCGTTGCCCGGCAGAGTCGCTGCTTCACCAATAAGAGACGGACTTCCTGGTGTTGTTGGAGGCGGAGCGTTGAGGCCCCTCCCTCGGTCGCCTCCCTGACATTTTTCCGTGCTGCTGATTGGTTCATACAGATCCGGGTCAGTTTGCCGTCTTGTTGGCGGTTGGAGGCCGATCCGGGACCAGCGCCGCCATCGCCACTCGGTTCTGGTCCGGCCCGCAGGATCCGACCTGAGATCCGCTCACACCTCCACGTTTCTTCTTCTGTTGCTGTCGGGCCCCCAGCTGTTTGGAAGTTTGTCGAACATGTCGGAGCGTCTGCGTCCACCGAGCCGTCGGCGCCGCGAACAGAACGCAGGATTTCCTCATGTTGAACCTGAATAAACCCGACACATGTGACTCGCGGCACCGCGTCTCGCTTCTTCTTCTGCTTGTTTTCGTCAAATCGTTTTATTTCCACTTTCTCCACTTCAACAAATCATTTCCAAGCTTTATTTCTGCTGCGCTTGTTAACAAGCAGCTTCCTCCAGACGTTGTGCTCCAATAAACCCGGTTATGAGTTTCAGTTTAAATCTGCAGGACAAAAAAATAAGCGTTTAAAATTTCACTCCAGTTCCACAAATTACAGTTTGTAACCTGCCAAACATCTGGATTTAAAGCTGAAAGCCTGCGGAGCCTCCGGCCTGTAAATGCTTTCCACACCCCGTCTTTCATCAGGAAACCTGGAGCCGTTTGCTCGCAACGATGGGAAAAAATAAATAAATAAAAGCAGAAATCCGTATTTTATGTATCTTATAGATGAAACATTAAACCCAACAAACGCATCGCGCCATCAAACGTCACGTTTAGTCGTCTGATCCGATGGCAGCAGCACATCTGCTCCTGTTCCAGCTGTTTACAAGCAAAAGGAGGAAAAGCAACATCTGGGGGAGAATCTGAGGTCGGCAAGGTAACCGTGTGTAAAAGGAGCATTTCCGAGTTTCCCAAACCGGTTAGCGAATAAGCCGCGTTAGCGTGAAGCGTTATTGTTGAACTTCACTCCGCCGTCACATGACCTCCTACGTCATGTCCGCGGACGCGTATATGCGGGAAAAACACGTTCTTTATGCTAATGTCTTCAAAAAGCCTTTTTAGCCATGACTTTTTCAAACACAGCTGTTTAAATTAGCTGATTTTTTTGCGACGTTTAGGTTTTGCACAAATCGAGACGTGATGGAAACGCAGCTAGCGTTGGTTTACACCAGTCTGAGACAAACCGGAGATCCCACCGTCATCTGGTTTATAATCTCACCTCTGCACATGGGACAAGGTTTCACTACAACCTGGAATTATCTGGAATTAACCAAACGTATCTTTTATTTTGTGTTTTTTCCCAGTTTTGGAGCCTGTTGAGCTCCTCAAGTCCAGTTTCTGCTTTTCTGTTTGGGTTAAAACCAGATTTCAGGATGAAAGAAATCCAGCTTCCACTCAGCCGACATGTGGTTTACTTTATAAACTCACATTTTACTTTCCTCAGGACAAACCAATAAATACCATTATGTTTGTTTCCACAGTACTGGTTCCAGTATTATTCCAGTTTTCCTGTCTGAACAACCAGAACGCCGTTTATGTGGATGGAAAAAGCGTTGATTTAAAGCGCAAACGTTGATTTTACTCCTTTACTTTGCTGTTTTCTGCTTCGTATGACGTCGATTTGATTTAATAAAGTCCAGAAGTTTCAGAATATTTTAGTAAAACTCTGGAATAAGTGATGAGACGACCCATCGGCTTCTGCAGGCGACAGACGTGTTGATTTAGAGCATAAATATCATCTTAAAGCAAACGTCCTGCTTAAAGTTCTGCCAACGCTTCACTGCGAACATAAAAACCCCGTCGAGGCTCGTAAAGCATTTTCCTGCTGCGTTGGATATAAACCAGAATAAAGATGTGCTGCTCAGTCAAGCGCTTCACATTCTCATTACAAGCTGTAAAACTTTTATTGGGCCTTCCTTTGTTTCCACTTTACTGCTTCATGACCTCAAATCTACCAAATTCTGGAGCCTTATGTATAAAATCATCAAACTTGAATATTTTTTTAACGTCAATCACTTTAGATCTGCTTAAAACTACCAAACATTTCATGTTTTATTGGAATTAATCTGTAAAAACATCAAAACAAAGGTTTTCTTTATTTGGATCAACTGTGGCGTCGATTCATTTGGTTGCATTCGTGTTATTCATGCTGTATCAGATTCTCCCGTTTGGCCAAAAATCTCCTACTGACTTACATCTAAACCACATATTTTAATCTTACAGTTACTATTTAAACCTATAAATGCTGTAATGTCAGTTTTTTTTTAAGAAAAGTCGCCGTGTTTGACATTTTTACTCAATTCCACCAAATTTGTTGGCAAATACAGAAAATTATTGTAGTTTAGCGTTTACTAATTATATTATATTATAACTGGCAAAAATACCAGGATATCAGGAGTTAATATAAAAATTCTGCAACATGATCAAAATAAGGGCTCGTGGCACCCTGACCCCCCCTCTAGCTTCTGCCCTGATCAAATGGAGAAAATGTTTAAAACCATCATGTAGGATGAAACCTCGTCTCTATTTATTTATTTCAAGCTGTCGTTTCGAGGCGAAAGCCGAACGGGTCTCTGCATATTCGGTCGTTGTCATGGCAACGTCTTCCAGATGTGTGAGGCTCTTTCTGCAGCTGTTTGCAGGCTGGGTGGCCACGTTTCCACCCCGGATCGTCAGGCAGCCTCTGGCTGGTGCGAAGGTGTGAATCTGGGAGCGCTGAGGCCGTTTGCCGCTTTACGAGCCCCCAATTGCCCCCCAGCAGCGTCCGAGAGAAGCTGCAGGAGCGAACAGACTGCAGGGCTGGAAAAGCTGCACCCTGCATGCCAACGTTTGGTTAGAAACGAGCATTTATTTTTTAGTCCAGGGGTCACATTCAGGCTCGTTCGGGTAATAAAAACACCTTTACGACACATAAACTTTATTTAAATCCAGTATACACATATTGTTTCAACACAAAAGAGCTACAAGCCCTTTATCCAGATATTTAATTAAGTAAACATTTAGCAAATATAATGAACCACAAAATTATTTCTCATTATTTTATTTTGTCATTTTTAATTTTATTTAAATTTGTACTATTTATACACAAATATTATTTTTAGCTCTATAAAGTTATTTGTTTTTATATGTAAATATTATTATAAAATAACATTTAATAAATGTTATATATTTTTATTGTATTTTATTAACTTATTTTAATATTTTATTAACTTTTGTACAAATTCTTATTTTCTTTATATTTATTTTATTATTTTAAACATAATTTATTTTGTTTTATTGGTTTTCTATGTGCATTAAACCTTCCACTAAAGTATTTTACATTTAATGTGGACGAATTGGGATTACAGCAGAGGTCAGATTAGACCCTCTGCCGGGCCGAATGCTTCCTCGCAAGCAGATGGAAACAAAATCTAAGCAGTCGGAAGCGCCTCCAATCCTCGATTAGACGCAAAACATTCATATAAAGTCTCACATGTTCAGTCACAAAGCTCCGCCTGGTTATGAAACTTTGAACCAGCCAGTATGACGTCAGGACAGGATGCAACCTGAGGTCATGACCTTTTATTTACACTTGAGACAATTAGTCCCAGAGATATAACCAAAAATATATATTTTTCATAAAGCGCCACCTGGTGGGGAAACCATAAATCCCAAATTGGTTAAATTGGAACCACGTCGTCCTCTTCGGGACCTAAACCGAAACAGCGAGTATCAAAATGCAAATGTGTAAATGCTTCGAGTTATCGCGCTGAAACGAAACCGTAATATCCCCGAATGCGGAGTGTCGGGGATGTTATGAGGCTTGTTGCGGCTGCGTGTTCGCATCAACATAAAGGATGAATAACGGCGAGGAAAGCTCGTGTGACTGCGGAGACGCTCCAGGAGGATTTAACAGCTTCGTTCAGGTAAGAGCTTATTTCAGCAGAAGAAACGACACCTGGAGGAAAGCATCTGCACAGAGCCGTGTGGACGGAAGCACCGAAACAACTGAGGTGAGTTGGGAGACAGTGGGATGAATGGATGTGGACGATTTCTACTCTGCAAACACGAGAAAAAAAACATTTAACTTCAGAGATTCAGACTTTAAACAATGAGAAACAATTATGTTAAGAAAAACCCTCCGAGTTCTTATGATGCTTCTTTCAGTGTTGAGAAAAAATGCTTTAAAACGAGAAACTAAAGCAGATTCTACAGTTATATTAACAAATATGTTAAATGTTTTATGAGCTGAACAAAAAAAAGATTTTTAAATAGAGAAAAATAGATATGAGTCAAAAATGTCAATGTAATATTTTTTTACTTTACATAATAATAACTTATTCGTGTGCGTTTAGCTTCCAAAACCGCCAGAAGAGCTCATCACAATCATATTTTCTCACTCAACACATTTTTAAATTGGGGGGAGAATTTTGTTTCATAAAAGCTGAGATAAGGGAATTATTGAAGATTGCTAAAGCTAATGCTAACTGGCCACGAAAACATCTTTAATGGCGGTTTTGTCGGCTAAGTGGAGA
Source organism: Pseudomugil tenellus (assembly GCA_037177515.1). Classification (NCBI taxonomy): domain Eukaryota; kingdom Metazoa; phylum Chordata; class Actinopteri; order Atheriniformes; family Pseudomugilidae; genus Pseudomugil; species Pseudomugil tenellus. Next base: position 28,123,069 of record JBAMHX010000010.1, read on the forward strand.
CGTTTCGAAGCAGGGAGACATATCGAGTTTTGGCCTCTTTAACTGGAATTTAAACATCGTTCTTCGATGTTTTGAACAATGAAATTTGACATTTTTACAAATATGCAGCTGTTTCCGTGGTAACAAACCGTTCAACAGGCCTCAGTGGGGACGTCGGAAACCTGCAGCTCTTTTCTTGTCAACAATCTGCCTGGAAAAATCCAGATTAATGTATCGTGTTCTGCTTGTCCAGATAGAAAACTGTCCATTTTAATCCCACGGAGACCGTTTACATCTGTCATGGTGGCCATTTTTACAACGCTTTCTGGTGTTTCTTCACAGGAGAGTTCAACTTCTCTCCTTCTTGGAACAGAAACATACGACAGCTCTCTGGCATTGTTCTCGTTTTCCAGCTAAAGTCGTCTCTGGAAATTTCCATGGACATCCAACCTTTCTGACCTCCCCGGGTAGTTAGAATGATGTACGAGCGATGTAAGAAAATGATTAGATGTGTCTGTTACTGCGTGCGGATTTGAATTTGTGTAACCTGAAATATTTTACATCTAAAACTGCATGAAATGTATAAAGTTATATTAACAGACATGACATGTAAAATAACTAATTATAGATCATTGTCAGCTTTCGACACTGATCATGTGACTTATACATTGGTCACGTTCATGGGGGTAAACGAAGTAAGCAGGCTAGCTGCTGGTGGCTCGTCTACTACAGCTAGATTAGTGCTATTGGCTCAGCTGCTACAGCTAGCATAGAGCTAACAGCTCTATGCCAGTGGCTCGTCTGCTACAGCTAGCATAGTTCTTGTGGCTCGTCTACTACAGCTAGCTTAACGCTATTGGCTCAGCTGCTACAGCTCACATAGTGCTAACAGCTCAGCTGCAACAGCTAGTGGCTCGTCTGCTACAGCTAGCATAGTTTTACTGACTCATCTACTACAGCTAGCTTAACGCTATTGGCTCAGCTAGTACAGCTAGCATAGTGCTAACAGCTCAGCTGCAACAGCTAGTGGCTCGTCTGCTACAGCTAGCATAGTTTTACTGACTCATCTACTACAGCTAGCTGAACGCTAGTGGCTCAGCTGCTACAGCTAGCATAGAGCTAACAGCTCAGCTCCAACAGCTAGTGGCTCGTCTGCTACAGCTAGCATAGTCTTACTGGCTCGTCTACTACAGCTAACTTAATGCTAGTGGCTCAGCTGCTACAGCTAGCATAGTGCTAACAGCTCAGCTGCAACAGCCAGTGGCTCGTCTGCTACAGCTAGCATAGTTCTACTGGCTCGTCTACTACAGCTAGCTGAACGCTAGTGGCTCAGCTGCTACAGCTAGCATAGAGCTAGCAGCTCAGCTGCAACAGCTAGTGGCTCAGCTCCTACAGGTAGCATAATGCTAACAGCTCAGCTGCAACAGATAGTGGCTCAGCTGCTACAGGGAGCATAATGCTAACAAATCAGCTGCTACAGCTAGCAAAGTGCTAAAAGCTCAGCTGCTACAGCTAACATAGTTCTGCCGACTTGGCCGCTACAGCTATCTTAATGTTAGTGGCTCAGCTGCTACAGCTAGCATAGTGCTAAAAGCTCAGCTGCTACAGCTAGCATAGTGCTACCGACTTTGCCGCTACAGCTAGCTCCTTCTCTGTTCCAATCGGTTTTCCGGCGATGGATTTAATTTCCCAGACTGTTGCTGACCCTGAGGGGTTAAACGTGATGCCGCCATCAAACCAGATCACTGGAAGCTTTCAGCTGTGTTAGCTGAACTGAAACTTCAACTGCTGCTAAGCAGCTAAGCAACAGCTGAAGTTTCAGTGTAAATGCGACTGCACGAAGCTGGTTGGATGCTTGACGTTTCAGACTTCTTTTTCCTAAAGTGGTGTCAATAAGCTATCATATAGCATGGACGTTAACTCTTGAATATAACACGGAGATGTCGTTCGTTATCTGCGTCTTTTATTTTGACGTGAAAAGGAAAAAGTTTCCACAGCTGGAGGTTTGATTCCCATCCTGCCACCAAACATAAATAAATCTCTAACAAAGTCTGGAGAGAAGCTAAAGCTGCGTTTGATTTGAGACGGAGAACAACCGACTTCACGTTGACAAGTCAGAACATTTTGAACACCATCTTCGCAGGATCCCCTTTGTTTTGCTACATATCTCCAAGGCTAACATGTTAGCAACACTTAATGTTAGCAGAGAAACATCCAGCGTGTTTATTTAGTGTTTTTGGACATCAGCACATTTTGTGACGTTAATGTGTAAAAGTTCTGAAGCATCATCGTTTAAAAACATTTAGCCCTTTCTCTCGGTTTCATTCAACTTGTGTTGTTCGGCGGCCATCTTTTCTACTTCTACTGGAAATTCAGAACTTCTGTTTACAAATCGATGGCAGCATAAATCTGATTGGAGTCTTCATCTTCATCACCAACGAGCTGACATGACGGCTAAACTTTAATAATCTCACATTCTGTTTCTTTCTGTAAAGAAAACTAAAACCTTTGACATGAATTTACTGCGAGTTGGTTCATCTGTGTTTGTGCATCAAGGAGGCATTTTAATAAAATTAAATCTCATTTCAGGGAGAAAAGAGGAAAAAAATATCTGCAGGGGTTCCCAAACTTTTGCTTTTATTTATTTATTTTTTACTAAAGATAAAAAATGTAAAGATCGAATTTTAACATTTCACTTTATTAGAAATTTAAATAAAACTGTTGAAAATAAATATTTCTTTTGAAGGCAACTCCACCATTAAACTGGTTTGTTTATTCCCGCGCGAGCCGTTTGCTTCGCGCGCATGTCTGTTCAGGTGTCGGACCTGACGCCTCCTCGCGCGGCGCATTTATGAGCTCACACCTCCGGCAGACTTTCCCACGGGAGATCCGTCACACACCTCCCACCGCCACTGTGCGCGCCTGGCACGCGCCATGTGTTTTCTCACCTGCAACAAAAAGGCTCGTGCGGCCATTAGCGCGCGTGAACGTAAAGCGTGAAATGACTCAGCAGCTTGGTGAGATCAAGGAAAATAAACCGGAATCAGGTGAAAGGAAGAAAGCACGCGCGCGTGCCTGCAGGCGCGTGCCTGCCTTTTGTGGAATCTGACAACCTGATGAAGAGGAGGAGGAGGAAGAGGATCGATAACAGATGGCGCGCGATCGAACATGTGCATATTGTTGTCTGATGCGTCCCCCCCCCCCCCCCAGGTATTGATGCTACAGATGTCTGGGCGCGTGCGTTACATCATCTGCATTCACATGATAATTGTCTGATCAGCTGATCGATGATCAGCTCATTGATCAGCTGAAGTTTGATCTGGGTCGGTGCGCGCTCCTCAATACAACTATGAGCCCCAGCGGCGCGCACGCGCTCTTATTGTAATCGCGGTTGCATCCAGATGCACGCGCGTGTGTGTTGGACCACATAAAGCCCGCCGCGTGCCGTGGGCGCGCTTTGGAGGAAGAGGAGGAGGAAGAGCTTTAATATAAAAACAAGATGAAGCCGCAAAGCGGACAGAATGCCGCAAACGCAGCTCGTGCACCTGCCGGAGCCTCACCTGCTACACGTGTCACGTGACTCATTTCATATCAGCTGAAAGCGTGCGTGTGTGTGTGCGTGTCATTCAGAAACAAATTTTATGTATTTATTTTATTTTTATGTATATTTTTAATCATACTTTAAGTTTTGCATTTTATTTGTTTTAATTGGCTCTTATTGTTTTTTTTTAAAGGTATTTAATATGTTCCTCCACACGGGGGGGGGGGGGGGGGGCTGCTGATGCTGTTTGATCTGTTTGTGTTTTAATTAAAGAGATTTTTATTTATTTTACAAATAAATAAAGTTTAAAGTTTTATTTTATCTTCATTGGATCATAAACCTGCTGATGGAAAGAAAAGCTGGACGCAGGTTTTCTCTACTGGGCCAAATGGTTTGAATGGGTTTAATGGTTTCTAAACACACACACACACACACACACACACACACACACACACACACAGCAGAAATGTTCTTTACAGGTAAAAAGAAAAACAAGCTTAGATGAAATGAAGCTGCGTGGTTTCCTAGGTAACCACTAGATGTCAGTCAATGAGCAACGTTAATTCTGTGTGTGTGTGTGTGTGTGTGTGTGTGTGTGTGTGTGTGTGTGTGTGTGTGTGTGTGTGTGTGTGTGTGTG
>JBAMHX010000010.1:28216654-28226914 GCA_037177515.1 Pseudomugil tenellus
ATACTGGGCTATATAAACATAATTGAATTGAACGCCATTTACCATTTAACAATATCTAGAATCAGCCGAAGGGTTGAGGGGGCCTGGTTTGGTGATCTCATGACCGGGTCTCTGCTTTATGCAGATGATGTGGTTCTGTTTGCATCATCAGTCCAGGAGCTCCAGCTCTCGCTGGGGTCATTCTCAGCTGATTGGGAAGCAGTTTGGATAAAACAACATGACCACTCAGTAAATACAAACACTCGTCTGTGCATCACTCTTTTTATTTTCCATACATCTTTGACTCTCATGGTTACTGAATGAAAATCATTTATATTTCCCTTTTTTTCCACAAACAAATCCTGCTCTTTTGTCATGAAACCCTGCAGAAACCTCATATCCACTTCCATAAGTGTAATATTTAAACCAATCTGAGGGGTTTAAATAAAAAATAAAACACCAACATAGTCTGACGAACCTTATACCATCTGAGCGGTAGATGTTATAAACTTTACTTTGGGAAATCACAGCATCTAAATATGTGAAAAGAATCTGTGCAAACTGGTTGATGTGATCAGAAGGAAGATAAAGATAGAGGTTTCTGGAGGACACAGACATTATCAGGGTGTGTTTAGTACATAAATATGGCAACAAACAGAACTAAAAACACATAGATAACAGCTTTGTCTGAAGTTAACCTACCAGACACGTCATTGTAAGTCAACACACATTCACAGAGGAAGCGTTTATCCAGGAGCCGAGGACACTGTGCAAAATTACCAACTTAACTTTATGGATATTAAGTGCCAGAAGAAAATCCAACTAACTTCATAAATAAACAATAAAGTAAAAAGAGGAATAAACATCTTGGAAAGATAAAGAATACTGCAGACCATAGTTAAACACTGGCCTGACACTCGTGTGTTCAACACAATATAAAATGTAAGAAGTGATGACTTAACTGGTTCCATAAGGGCCTTCACTGAGCTCACGGTCTGGAAGTTTTCCTGTTCTTTAAACGTAAATATTTAGACAAGTCCTTTAACGTCTCTTGAAATAAAAAAAAGTCTCTTGTCCATGATGTCTAAGTCGATCTTCCAACCACTGGATTGTGGAAATTCTTCCAACTCAGCTGTCGACATTCAGAATTCAGTGGCAGGGTTGTCATCCAGAAGCATAAAAGTACATCGCTATGAAGAGCGAGAAGGTCATTTAAAGCACTACCTGATCTTTGGTAAGTGTCACTGTAAAAGTTCTGATGCCACCAGTTGTTAAATATCAGTTTACAGACTGCTGGAGGATAATAACTACTTATGAATCTCAGGTTTGTATCCCCATTAGATATGAAGTCCGAGTGCTCTAATCTAAAGAGTGATGCCTTCTTATTTTGGGAATCGCTTCTGAGACATGAATGACATGAATCATAAGTTTTCAATTCCAAATGTGGCTAAATGCACATCAGATCTTTGACTGTTTATAAGCTGACAAAAACAAGCTCTATTTTTGTTAAATATAATTTTCACTAAATTCTTTTGTTAGTTTCCTTTATCCCTTCAGGTTGGGACCTTCAGAGCATGGTCAAAGCGAGGGAGGGGGCACTCCTTGTGTCCACGAGATGACAATTTCTCAAGTTAAAGTATGCCATGTCATTCCTTTTAAAAATCCAACAATCCACTCGGCACCGATGAAGGTGCTGAATAAGCAGGTAGATTCCTCGTTCACATCTAGAGGTGTTAACAGGTCTGGACCAGCAGGTGCAGAATACCCCATGCTACCACGTGCTATTTTTTCAAATGCATTTGATCCCTTTGTAAAAGCATGAACCACAGACTCTTCCCTTTATAGCTTGTTACAGCTCTGAGGAACTGGTGAGAGTCCATTGATACTCACTCTTCTTGCCACCTGCCCGTGTGCTGGCCCCTCAGCTACAGACCCACCTTGCAGGGTTTGGGTCAAGCTAACTTGGGCGGTGCTAAATGAGGTTATTCGTCCACTTCCAGCAATCTGAAGGTTCACTGTGGTTGCATAGCTGGCTTTCTGGTTCCCCTGCTTGGTGGGAGATGAAATCGAAAAATGTAGAGGTGATGTACTTGAGGGTAGAGGGGACGAGATGGAGGATGCAAGTGATGTCGTGGTGACCTGAGACTGTCTCTGGACTTGGGAAAGGTTTCGGTGTCCGTAAGGGGGAGGTGGAGGGGAGGTCATTCCTGAGGTGGAGAAAACCAGGCTTGAAGAAGAAAGGTTTGTCTCATGGGAAGGCCGGGCTACGTATGCGCAGATGAGCTGGCTGCGACAGTTACCCTCTTCCGGCTCTGGGTCTCCCCACTCAGCCAAACTGTCTGATGGAACAGGAGAGGTGGGGAAGGTATGATACAGTGGGGGCATGGAAGTAGGAGAGGTGTTGATGATGTTGGAAGAAGTGCTTGTATCAAGACTATCAGGTCCATTATATTTGCTTGAAAGCTCTCGTACGTCTGGCCAGGGAACGCTGGTGAAATGCTGTCCACCAAAGCTGGTTTTACTTGCGGTAAATCTAGCGGGTGACAGCGGGGACTGAAGCCCAGCTCGAGGACTGAGACAGGATGGAGAACTGCGTTCCGAGGACCATCCACTCCTCGGACTAGCAGGACAGGACTCCTGCTGGTCAAAGGATACTTGGGAGCTGCCACTAAAGCCAAGAGATCTTCGACTACTGTTTGCCCAAGAATGGCGAAGTCCAGATGAGTTGCTCCTAGCCGGACTTGGAGGTCTATCGGCCAGGCCCGAGGACAGAGACCGACGGAGGGTTTGAGATGCTGGGGGGCAGGATCCGGAAAGGGAACTTCTCCCTGCTACAAAAGAATTGGAGGAAGAAATTGGCAAAGGGGACATCTCTTTTGTTGGTGACCTTAAACTGGAAGCAAAAGAGTGGGGTAAGGAAGTGTATCGAGGGTCTCTAGGCTGAGGTGTTGCAAGGTTGTTTGTCCAAACTGGCACACCAATAGGAGGAGGGCTAATACATGAAGAATTGCCAAATGTTGAACTCACTGAGGAAGCCCTGGGTAGCTCCAAATGGAGCCCTAGAGGGTTGTGCGAAATCACACTTCCTACTCTTGTACTGCGGGGGTGGGGAGGTTTATTGGCCATGGGGGAGGAGTAATTATGTTGTGGAGGTGGAGAGTAGAGGCGGGAGAACGATGCAGGGCTTGGGGAGGGAGACGGAGACTGAACTCGGGAACTGGGTTCAGATGCAGAAAAAGGCTGTGCTACACGGTTGTATGATCCTGACCACTGGTGATTGTGGGTCTGTTGTGTTGTTGCTGTGCTACCATTTGCCACTTTCTGTGGACTTGTGGGCCAACCGCCATAGCTAAAAGCACCGCTGGTGCTGCTGACTTGGCTAACTGCTAAGGTCAAACCAACTGAGTTGTTGTTGTTTTTGTTTGCATTTTGGGATGAGTTAGTTTTGGAGTGAAGGAATGATGGACGGGGTGAAGCAGATGGAGAGTAGGGAGACTGATGATGGGACAGAGTCATAGATGGGGAAGATGAGCGTTGGGAAAGAGACGGAGAAGGAGGTTGGATGAGGGACGGAGACGGACATGATAAACGGAGAGTGGATGGTGGACCTCTTGGTTGTTGGTATCCATCTTTAGTGCATCCTAACTGAGCGTAAGCAGGAGTGCTGGGTCCCGGCTGAGACGGAGGGAGTTTTGGAGACAGAGGACACTGTCGCAGATCAGAGGTTTCACTCACTGTGTTTGTGGGCGGAGCTTGTTGCCGTGCAGTGTTATTCTTGACCATACTCTGACTGATGGACTGGCTGATACAGGAAGCAGCTAAAGATCTGGTAAAGGCAGAGGTGGAAGTGACGGGCGATAAACAAGTAGACCGGATGGATGGTGTGGAGCCCTCCCTTGTTGAAGACATTCCAGAAGAGGAGTAAGAGGGAGGCTTAGGAGAGGACGGACGCTGGGCTCTCATGGAGGGAGTTGGGGATAAACAGGAGAGAGCATAAGAGGTGCTGCTTAGAGAGGTAAATCCAGATGGAGACACCGGTGTGGAAGATGGGATGACCCGGAATGGTGAGGAGCAGGGATTAGCCGAGGAGGTGGGCAGAGCTATGATAGGAGATGGGGAGCGATGCATGAGACCAGGTGTGAAGGTGGAGGGGCTGCTGGGGTGTCCTGAAGTAGACGGTTTCCTGGAAACAAGAAAAACACAGATTTATGAACACAAAAGGTACCAATAACAACAGAAATATAAATGATCTGACGGCTTAATGGAGCCCAAAAACCAACACCAACCTGTGGCGCAACAAAAGTCCAGTATGCGCCAAGATGTCTAGCTAACTTAATTATTTAGAAATGCAATATATAGAGAATAGGTATCATTATTTTAGTTGGGATGTTTGCTGTGTGATGACATTCATTCTTTCTTATATTGGGAATGTTTGGTTTGTAGCGCATAACTGTGGTCGTTATTTGTGTAAAATTCAGACAGCATCGCATTCATTTCTTGTATTTCCTTTGATTCTGAATCCTTGAAGTGATTCTAATTGGATGTGGTTTGGACCTTTACGCCACATGTTTGCCTGTGGGATGAAATTACAAACCAAATTACAGTTTAGAAACACTCTTCAGTATGTTCTGTAATCTGATCCAGCTGCCAAACTGGGTTTGATACAAGCTAAAAAAAAGTCTGCATGTCTCATTTATGGGAATGTGGAGGCGCCTCTGCATATATGAGGTTGTTTTGGCGAATAGTTCTCCTGCTCTATTGTTAAATTCTGCTTTCATAGCGAAGACATTTACATAAAAAAGAAGCAACTTTTCACCAGATGTGTTTGTTTTCATTTATAAAACCCAAAGAGGTCATTGATGCTTCAGTTTGGTCTCTTTGAAACTTAGAGCCAGAAATGTTTCACTGATCCTGCAGCGGTTTGTGGACTTCCTCTGTAATAAAAACAACATGCAAACTGCAGAGTTCCCGCGTCCTGTCTGCGAGAGGACAAACAACCTCGTAGAGGACAAATTACTAGACTTTATTTATTTATTGTCCGTCGATAGATCCAAACTGGTGAAACACATTATCGTCCAGTTAGAAGCTGACGTGTTGCCCTTAAAAACAATTTATATTTTTTATTTCTTATTTACATTCATCTCTTTTGGTTTCCAGACACAGTCCTAATAATTAGTAAATAATCTTACTAATGAGTAAAGTAATCCTAGTAATAAGTAAGTAATCCTATTAATGAGTAAAGTAATCCTAATAATGGGTAAGTAATCCTAGTAATGGGCAAGTCATCCTAGGAATGTAAAAACATGACGTGTTGTCTCATCCTTATTTCTCCAGCAGTTTATTTGTGTTTGTGAAACAACAAACTGTATTTTGAGCTGAAAACAACTTTCCACCTCAGTGGACAATGAATATTTATTCTGTCATACTTTTGACATATTTCATGTCCTCCGTGTCCGCAGACGTACCTTGGATCACACTCGGCACCACTGTTGATCCTCGCTGACTCAGACGAGGCCCGTTTGGACCCAGTCGGCAGGTCTGTCGGTCTCTGGCTGGTGAATGTTGGGAGGAAGTCCACCGACTGTACTGAAGTAGGCCGGTTCCGGATGGGTTCTGGACTCTGGACTGATGACCATGGACTAACTTTGTCTCTTCCTCCGTGATCCTGGTCGGTAGGGTCAAAGGTCATGTTCCTTCTGTTAGACAAGTCTTCAGGGAAGCTCTTTAGACCTCCGGAGGTCCCTCGCATTGCGCCCCCACCTTTTTCCAAGTGGAGCGATTGTTTTTGTGTTTGCTCTGCGCTCAGACCTTCATTTGGAGACATTAACGTCTTCATCATCGTCATCTGCGCAGTTGCTGCATCAGCCTCTGAGGAGTTGCTGCTGAACACATGGCTGTTGTTGTCCCGTCCCACGAAGACAAGCCCTGGAATGAGCTTGTCTTTTGTTTGCTGAGCAGCTGGAAAATCGTCCTGATCTTCATCTCTGGAATCGTCCCTGTGTGGTTTAGTGTGAGCAGGACCACTTGGCTCCGGCTCAGCTGGCAGCAGAAGGACGTTTACAGACGTTGACTCATCGCCTTCTGAACGAACACGGCCGTTACTCCGCTCCGCCCTGCACAAAACGAAGACAATCAATCCAGAGTCAAACCGAGTGATAATAATAAACCAAAATCTGCCTCAGACAGCTTGTTTACATATTTTTTCACATGGATGAAGCTCACCCGCTGAGTTTCTGTGGTACTTCAGGGACAGAGTAAACATTGGAAAACTCAGCACTTCCACCATCCAGCGCAGCAGTTGAGGAGCCGTTACCGGACTTTGGAGCTTCAGCTCGTGTTCTGACGTAATGAGAAGGTTCAGTGTTTCTGGTGGCGGCAGAGAGGAAGTCCCGCGGTCTGGAGAGGGGGAATCCAGTTGTCTGCAGGTTGCAAGCGGGGGTCACATGACCAAACGGGTTCAAAGGCGAGGCCACTTCCTCCTGGAAATCTAGAACAAACAAAGCAAAAGGTTCTGATCCATCTCAGATCAATTTGGGCCCAAAATATTAGTTTAGGAACCGTAAGTCCACCTACCAACTATCCCCTCCTCCTGGGTTATGGTTTGGTTCTGGTTCTGACTGGAAGCGCTGGCCTCGGCTCTGGTTCCAGATTTAATCTCTGACGGACTGGTTTCAGGTGGTTGTTGTGTCTGACCCTGGGTCTGAGCTGAATGCCTGGACAGCCTATCAGAGACCCACTTCTGGTTCCGTAGACTGCTGGCCCGTTTCTGATGCAGCGGGACCTTCATGGTGCTGGCTTTGGCGCTGTACATCTGAGCCAGTGTTTGGACCTTGCTTAAAATACGTTCCGAGTTCTCCACCAGGGCGGGATCCACCACTGGGTTGGTCTCAAACAGCCCGATACCAGTGACGTCTGAGGCCATGCCCTCAAACAAGGCTCGGTTGGCTGTGACAATCCTGGAATGGCGGGACCATCGACCCACTTTTATCTGACTGGGAAGACCCTCGAGGTTCCCACTGGTACTTAGGTCTCTGATTTTGGTTCCAGATAAAATGTTCTGGGCTTTGGTCTCTTTGTTTGTAGGACTCTGTTCTTGTGTTGGAGGAAGTGCAGACGACTGGTCTGTCTCTTGTCCACCACTAACAGGCTGGTTTACAGAACTGGTTTTGACTTCTTCCTTGGTCTTCAGCTCAAACGGATCTCCTCTATTGAGTGGTTTTCCATCCTGCTCCCCAATAAGTACCACCCCAATCTTCTCCTCTTCTTCCTCTGAAGACCCTTTGCAAGTGTCCTCGGGCTCTTCTTCAACAAGGCTGTTCAGATCTGACTGTAGACTCTGGTTTGCTTTGGTTGGAGGATCCTTGTCGGCAATGGGAGACTGTGTTGACTCCTCTGCATCCAGATCTGTCGAGCTGACGGGTTTCTCCCCCTCAATCTCTGCATCTACTGGGAGCGAAGGCGAGGAAGACAATGGTCCTTCCTGCTTGCCATGGCCACTCTCCGGCTCTTCCTGGTGTCTGTCCACACTGAAGCGAGACACAGAGTCCTTCACCAGACCTGAGGGGATCTGGGAGAAACTGCTTCTCCTCCTTGCCAACCCTTCCTCTCTGGGCTCTTCTCCCTCCACTGCCTCGTCCTCCTCGGCCTCAGCCGCTGCTTCGTAGTAACTCCTGATCTTCTCGATGATCTTTTTGTCTTGCTTGGTGAGGTGGGAGCTTCTTGTGGGCGGGGGGATTCTCTGGATGGGTTGATGGAGGAGACCAGGATGTTGGGAGGAGGTGGGGACCACTCTCTTTCCCTCATTCTTGCTGATCTCTCGGTCTTCCTCTGCAGAGATGGAGGGATGAAGGTTGGTTACCAGGACGAGGTCATCTTTCTCATCAAATTCTTCTCCTTCCTCTTTGTCCTCCACGCTATCTTGCGTCTCTCCTTGCGTCTGTTCCACCAGACGTGTTGCATCCTGAACTTCTTTGGTTGTCGTCTCGTTTTCACTGCTTTCATTATGGAGGGTGACGTTGTCCTCTTCTCCTTCCTGTTCCAGTTGCATTGTGGGTTTTTGTTCTGGTCTGGAGGTGACTGGGGGCAGCGGGCAGGTGAAGTTGGTCTGGTTTGAGGGGGACTCCCTCTCACGGGGCTGATTCTGGATCTGCTCCTGGAAGAAAAGAAAGTGTTAAAAAGCTTTCAATGATCCATACAAAGCAAAAAGAGGGTGTTCTCCTACCGATGTGTCGGTGGGGATGGTGGCGAGGCCCTCCCTGGCTCTGCTTTGGTTGATGAACTCCAGAATTTCTTCTGTGATGGACAAAGTGGGGGGAGGACTGAGGGGGGACAACTCCTCTACTTCCTCTTCCTCCTTATGCAAACAACATGTAACACATTCTTAATACGGTTTAAATCAATCCATCCACCCACTTAAATTCAATGCAGGATTAGAGCCTATCCGAGCAGCTACTAGGAGAGAAGCCCACCCCCCCAGACAAGTTGTCCCTCACAGCACCAACACAGGGACACAAACACTTGATAATGATTGGCTTCATATCCTGACTGGAACTGTTGGAGGGAACAGAAACATCCCAGATGAGGTCAGAGGCAGGAACCTTCTTTTTACAAGGCGATGGAACAAAACACCACATGACTCCACTACACCCAGTTTGGTGCAGTCCAGTCCATTTCAGTGAAGTCCAGTCCAGTTAAGTTCAGTTAAGTTTAGTTTGGTTCGGTCCAGTTAAGTTTAAATTCTGTTTAAATCAAATGTCAACACCTAGTTCCAGTTTATCCTGATGTTTTTCTGCAGTCAGAGATACCAGATCCACACAAGATCCAGCACTCCCATTAAAAATCAGTACAACTTCAGAACCAGAAAGTTTAGAACCATGAAGATCTTTTGGTCATTGAGACATTTTAACAGTGAGTTCTTTTTACATAATTTTCTGTGAATAAAAATAAAATCTAGTTTTTAGTAAATATGGAACAAATAGAGGGAAAGGATAGTGGGCCTCGTACTGAACCTAGTGGGACTCCAGCACCACCAGTTTATGCAGATCTATGTGATGAAGGCAGATCAGACCACTACATGAACCCATCGTTAACATTTCTTTACACAACCAAAACGTTTGACTTCCAGTGAGTCAGCCAACGCCTGCGTGTAAATCTCACTTCTCCTCAAAACACTCAGACTTTCATCTTTTAAAGCTGTTTTAATCGTAGTTCTGCATCTTTCTGAAAGTCTTTGAAGGGTTTTTTAGTCCAACTCATTTCAGAGGAATGTTTTTGTTTGTTAAAACAATCGACTCACACATACCAATCATTCTTGCAACTCTCATTTCTCACGTTTTCACAGAAACTGTGTTTGTTGAGCAGGGATTTAAACTGGTTATTGTCACCACTGCACCAGATCACGCCTCAAAAACGCCCACCAGACTCCCGAGAAGTCAATCTTGAATTTCTGACTGATTCCACCTGCTATTCATTATCCCTCTGGCTTTATATTCTGCAGATCAGTACTCACTTCCTCTCGGTCCTCTTAACAGCTTCATCGCTTTCTCCTATTGTTCCCTTCCCTGGCTCCGACTCCAACCACCTGTCTCTTGGATTCCCCTTCGACTGCCTTGCTGGATTTGACCCTTACTTGTTTCCTGGATTCTCCCTGGCCTGCTTCACTGGTTCTGGACTCGTGCCTGTCGTTGGGACACCTCCACCTCGTCCTCTACTGAAGTTTCTTATTGTAAATAAACCTTATTATCATTCATCTGTCTCAGGTGTCCATCATTACTGTTCTAAATCTAATAATATCCTGAGCTTTGCTGGTTTTTACCATCAGAAACAGGCTCCATTATGGAAACAGCTTGTTGCAGAAATAGTGGAACAGAAGCCAGAACTTCTCTTTGGGTACACTTAGTTTAAGTAAAGATTTATTTTATTATGAAGAACAAGGCCGAGTTTTATGCAAATTAAAATAAATGTTCTAAGAACAGAACAGAAATATTTTATAGCACAATAAACTGGTTATAGCAGCTGTCAAAACTAGTGGACACCATTTCACACAGGAGTGTCCAAACTTTTTAACGGTGTTGGTAAGACCGGTGAGAACGTCTAGAACCACCTGAGACAGACCGGTGAGAACGTCTAGAACCACCTGAGACAGACAGGTGAGAACTTGTAGAACCACCTGAGACAAACAGGTGAGAACTTGTAGAACCACCTAAGACAGACAGGTGAGAACTTGTAGAACCACCTGAGACAGACAGGTGAGAACTTGTAGAACCACCTGAGACAGACAGG
>JBAMHX010000010.1:28441796-28452916 GCA_037177515.1 Pseudomugil tenellus
TATCACTGGTTACAGCTGCGTACTTCCTGCTGGCTCCACCGTGACGGAGCCTCTCAGCTCTACCTTTACATCCATTTTGGGATGAAAAGCTGAGACGGACAGTCAATGAGCATAACAACCAAACTGCAATGTCGTTGGCGTGATCTCAGTCTGACAAAGAAAAGTTTTCTCATTTCATTACTCTCCCTCCCCTTCTCTCTCTCTAGGGACTCCCTCCCTCCACCCGTCCTCCTCTCCCATCTCATCTTCATCTCTCGGCGCTCCAGGACCAGTGACAGCGTTGACGTTTCCATGGAAACGCTGGCCTCCATTTGGGAACACGACCCCAGCGACCTGTGTGACCTTGGTGAGAAGCGACAGGGTGAGGGGTGTGTGGGGTGAGTCAGCACCCAGTGGTCTCCAGACCAGCGTTAGGTACCATTCTGATGAGAAGCATGTTTCCATGGCGGCTGCACATCTGGAAGTTTCCTCACGAGTCCACAGAAACACTCGGAAGCATCTTTTCATTTCTTCTATTTGGTTTCTTCTTCTGTGAAAACCTGTTTGGTGTCCCAGCAGCGCTGCAGGTCCTCCAGCAGCCACACGGTGGAGCTACAGAGAGCTAAAAGCTAACATTAAATTCCTGTTTCTGGAAACTTCCTCCTCTGTGGAACAAAATAATGCTAAAATATTAATAAGTAATATGCATTATTGGATTTTATTTGTTAAATCAGTCAACGGTTCATTTGCAGCTTTGTCTACTTGGACGTTTTAGCTGCTGTTATTTATTCAGCTGAACTTTTCTCAGCTTTAGTTAAATTTGTATAAATCTGCATTGAACTCTGCAGAGAGCAATGCCTGCTCCACCAGCATCGGCGTTAGTGTAGCATTAGCGTAGCGTTAGCTTCTTTCTGTTGTTCCCTTTTCTTTGATCTACTGCACATTTTTCTGACATTGAATCATGTGTATCTGATGGTTTGGGCTGAACAATAAGGTGTTTTAACATTAAAATGGTTTAAAGTAACACTGTAAGGCAGGAAATTTACCAGCATTACTGATATTTCTGTTTGTACTGAAGAATTTGATCATTTTCATAAGAACCGGCTGTGTGTTTGTTTCTGCCAGAGTCTGAGTGGTCCGGTCTGACATGGATGCAGCAGATCTCCCCTCACCTGCAGCGAAACAAACAGGTACCAACTCTATCATGAAGCACCTGTAGCACGTCTGGCATGTGGTGCAGTTAGCATCACTGACATGCTCTGAAATGCTGATGTTTCCAGCTGCAGGACACGCTGCTGCAGAGGGAAGAGGAGCTCGCCAGACTGCAGGACGAGAACAACAAGCTCAGAGAGTTCCTCGGCTCCTCATTTGTGAGGAACCTGCAGCAGAAAGCAAAGGTTTGTGCTCCAATATGGCGTCTGATCCTACAGGAATATGTGGAATAAAATCTGCTTCTGTTACAGTCAGGTGGCAGATTTGGTGGGTTGAATTTGGCTAAGATGACGTTGCAGATTTCAGGACATGTGGAAACTAAAAAATCAGAGAAACATTTTAAACAGTTTATTGAAAACCTGTTAGGTGGTTATTTTCAGCACTACGAAACTTTATTGGCAAGATTTCCATCATCGTTTGTGAAAAACAAAAGCAATATTTCTAAAATGTAGGAAACTAAAGTGTGACTTGCAGTGTTTATATCGAAAGGTGCTTCGCACAAAAGCCATAACGCTCGAAAAACTTCAAGCCTAATAGCCAGATAGCCTGGTTGCTATGTAGCTAGATAGCCTAGTAATAGGTAGCCAGATAGCTAGATAGACTGGTAGCTAAGTAGCCAAATAGACTGGTAGCTAGGTATACAGATAGCCTGGTAGTTAGGTAGCTAGATAGACTGTTAGCTAGGTATCCAGATATCCTGGTTGCTATGTAGCTAGATAGCCTAGTAATAGGTAGCCAGATAGACTATTAGCTACGTAGCCAGATAGCATGGTAGCTAGGTAGCCGGAGAAACTGGTAGCTAAGTAACCAGATAGCCTGGTAGCTAGATAGCCAGGAAGCCTCGTAGCTAGATAGCCAGATAACCTGATAGCTAAGTAACCAGATAGACTGGTAGCTGGGTAGCCAAATAGACTGGTAGCTAGGTAGTCAGATAGCCTGGTAGCTAGGTAGCCAGATAGACTGGTAGCTAGGTAGCCAGATAGCATGGTAGCTAAGTAGCCAAATAAACTGGTAGCTAGGTTTGCCAGATAGCCTAGTAACTAGGTAGCCAGATAGCTAGATAGACTGGTAGCTAAGTAGCCAAATAGACTGGTAGCTAGGTATCCAGATAGACTAGTAGCTAGGTATACAGATAGCCTGGTAGCTAGATAGCCAGATAGACTGGTAGCTAAGTAGCCTGGTAGCTAGGTAGCCAGATAGCCTAGTAACTAGGTAGACAGATAGCCTGGTAGCCAGGAAGGCTGGTAGATGTTTAGGATGTGTACAATTCTACAGGAAATGAAACACACCTAGTGAGCCCCCCCCCACCAACAACCACTAAAGGCTCATTTGTGATCAATGCAGACAGATGGACTTCTTCTTCTGTCTTCTACATCTTTTATGTGCTGAATTGGTCCATGTTTGGGGGACTTGCAGACGACAGTCTCCATAACATGCTAACACACAAAGAAACAACACAATTCCACTTCAGGACAGTGTTGAGCATCGTACCTGACACACAGTCCATCCATTTTCTACTGCTTATTCCCGAACGGGGTCGCGGGGGGACTGGAGCCATCCCAGCTGACAATGGGCAATAGGCGGGGTACACCCTGGATAGGTCGTCAGTCTATCACAGGGCTGACACAGAGTCAGTGAAAGAAACAAGCCAAAGAAGAAGAGGAACGGGAAGAAGGAGGGACGACAGAAGCTTTTGTAGAAAGATTGTGTGTCAGGTGTGTTGGGTGGTTGTAGACAACATTATAGCGATGTGATACCGCCACCGAATGGGGAAGTGAACTCTGACAACCATGACAACGTCAAAGACACATAGAAGTATAAGGACGTTTGAAACAGACATTATCTGTTTACTTACATAAAGGAGCATACATGGGTTTGAATCCAGCATCATCTCCATCTTGTCTCTTCTCTGAGATCTCTCCAACCAGTAAAAGTCAGCCTGATTTTGAGCTCTCTCTTTCTTTGTCCATGTCCATTTGGGTTTTTCTCGATGAATCAGCCATAATGTGCAGTGATACCCCGTTGCTACCATGTGATGCAGCTGATAAATCTCAGCTATAACATGTAGTTCCAGATAGCAGACAAGTTTGAGACGATGTCAGACTACGTTTTGTACTTTTGGTTCAGTTACGGCGCTGACAAGTGCTTAATGGGAGCATGGGTTCAAATCTAGATGCCATAAAATAGAAGTCCTGCCATATTTTGGGTCTACCATACGTTTCAAACAGGTGTTTTCACTAACAGGCTGGTTTACCTGCAGATTAAATGTGCTCATTAAATTCAGCTGGTTTGGTAACTGGTCAGAAAAGCTGCCAGGCAGGATTTTTACTTTCTGGACCATGAATTCTTTTGGTCATTTTCATGTGGGTCAGATGACACATTTGGCTACATTCAGACCAAACAGTTTCGCCATTAGGTCAATATAGTTACATAACGCTTCATTAAGGCATATTTATTTCTGTTTTCAGGTGCATTTGGGTTCATTTGAAGCTGAGGAACCAATGAGTTAATTTTCTTGGACATTTTCTTCTGCAGGTTCACAGTTCCAGTCCACATACTAACAAACTTCTGTGATCATCCTTCACAGAAACTAAGTGATGGGAGGAAGCTGAAGAGAGGCTTCACGTACCTCAACGATGATCCTTTTCAAGCCACTCCCTCCAAAAAAGTCAGCAAGCGAGTCTGCAGGAACCTCACTGCAGAGTTCTGCTCCGAGTCCTCTGGCGAGCCTGTCTGTTCAGAACCAAACCTGGATCTCTGGGTCTTACAAACATTAGGGCTGAAGGACAGGGACACCATTGATACATCCGTGTCTGGAAACAGCCTCAGAGGTTTGTTTTACGATGCTGCCATCTCCTCTTCATCCACTAACTATACTTCCTTTCCTGACACTACGTCCACGCCGTCTCACATCCACGGCTACTGCCAACGATCCGAACCAGACCCAGATTACAGACATGCAGAAGCTAATCCTGCCAAGTCGACTCAAAGCTGCTCAACACCTCCAGAAGATGTCACTGCCATTGGAGCGACTGGATGTTACGAGTCTGCAGTCGGCAGCTACAACACATCAGCTGCCAGACACATCCTGTTGTCGTCTTCTGATCCGGAAGAGAACCAGTTCTGGACACCTGCTGGTAGCTGCAGCCCAACCAGTCCGTCAGCAACGTTGCAGCCTCCCACCATGTCGCAGATGCCTCATAACCGGACAGATTTAGCTTTCAGGATGTCTCTCAGCCCGTCTAGCAGCGTCAAGACCCACAGCTTCCCCCAGGGACAGGCCTTCATCCGGAAGGACACTGGGGGCAGGTGGAACTTCACCTGGGTGCCCAGACAAGAACCTTAAACAGAAGGTGTCTTAGGGCAGAAGGTCTTTAAGCAAGCTTGGTTCTTATCTGGCACGTCTTTAAAGTACAGTCTGGAAATCACATCTGATTTGTCTGGTTACTTTCATTCTGAATCTTTACCTTTAACAAGGATTTTTGAGTAGATTCTCTGTTATCCAGGTCAAGGTAACTGGATCTATTTTCATGATTCTTAAAAAGTTCAGAGATATTTTTTAGGATTTTGTTAATCAACTAATCAAAGCATGAAAACAAAAACTACATGATAAAATAAAAGAATAAATCACTAAATTAACCAGGTAAACTGGCCTTAATCAAGCGTTTTACACATATTTAGCCAAAACTAACTTAGAATGAGTGTAACATACAAAATTAACAAAGCTGCCAGATTTCTTTCTTCTAAGATATTTATCTTTGAAACTGTTGTTGATGAAATGGGCTAAAAACATGACACTCACTCACAGATCAAGCATCTATTCCGCAGCTAAGAGCTAGCCAACACAGCTTGGTAGCATGTTAACTTGCATGATGTAGTTAGCTAACATGTTTCAGCTAGCTCTCTAAAGAGTTATAGTTAGCTATAGCATGGAAGCTAACTCTACAGCTTGCAAAATGCTAAACAGTCAACTTGTCATCTTCACAGCCTAGATTAGCTAATGAGTTGTAATCCAGTAAGTCAGCTGTTTAGAGATTTTAGCTATTAGCTTCTTCATGCTAATATTGCCATACAGTTGAGTCAACCGATGATCCTGAGCAGCTGTAATAATATGTCAGGATTCAGATATGTTTCCTATTTATTCCACCCACCAAATGCTAAATCAGCTAGCTTTAACAGAAAACAGAGGAACAGTCTCACACTCTGGTCATGGTGTCTTGTTTACGTTACAATAAATTCAGGTCAGGTGCTAAAGTGTCCAGATACTCCAGATTTTAGGATTAAAATGTTAAATTGTGATTAGCTGTTTGTAATAAAGAGGAAACTAGATAGATTAGCTTGTTTGTTGGAGATTTTGTGTAATCTGGAAATCTTCATGAGATTTTACTGCCGCAATTGTAGAAGCTGTATTCAGACATAAAAATGGTTTCTGAGACCAAATGTGGACATTTAAATACACTGAGTGAAACAAAACAAGTTTATTTCCAGTGTTTTTATAGAAAAATATTCAAAATGGGAATGACTGGGCTGGAAACAGGCTGGCCGCTAAAACCAGTCACAGTTAACTGATGAGGGAATTAAAATTTACTCTGGATCTGCTGGGTACACATTTTTCAACGTTAAATCAGTTTTTAATGCAGCTAAAACATTAAATAGTTTATTGATGAGAAATAGTTTTAGGATTAAACTGCCATAAACTCACAGTGGAAGAAAATGTTCATGTTGAGGTTTTTTCATGATTGATGTATCTGAAATAAAGTTTTTAATGAACTCAAGCAGAGGTTTGGATACTTTATTAATCTTTTGCAGAACAAGTTCAAAATGAACAATAAAATAAAGAAGAAAGACAATTTAAAGTTGTTGGTCTGAGTATTTATTACACACAACGACATGGATCACGCCGAAGGTCTGATTAAGAGAAAACATCCAACAAGCAGCAGATGTTTGGACCAGGATGAAGGACTATCATCTCACATCCACATGCAGGTGATAGGATCTGATGAAGAGGACGACCCGGTACTACAAAGACCCGATGAAGAGGACGACCCGGTACTAGAAGGACCCGATGAAGAGGATGACCCGGTACTAGAAGAACCCGATGAAGAGGACGACCCGGTACTAGAAGGACCCGATGAAGAGGAGGACCCGGTACCAGAAGGACCCGATGAAGAGGAGGACCCGGTACCAGAAGGACCTGTTGAAGGTTTTACATTAAGGAAATGCAGGTTTCATGCTGTCCGACAGCCGCCTCCATCTTTAGCTCAATTACCAGTTAAACCAGTCCGACCTTCCTCCTCATCGCGCTCAGCTTCCTCTATTCTCTGCAACAAAAGGAGGCCGACAGCTCCTGGAGACGCCCCATGTATCCTCCTCCCCACACAGGTAGAGATGGAGGGTTTTAATTTCTCCCTCGGGGGTCTAAACGTGGGGTCCCGGCCCTTTCCCGGGTCCCCCGAGAGCAATCCGGGGCCGAGGGAAAGTTGGGATGGAGTCGTGTCCGTGACAGGCCGGCGGAGCGGAGTCTCTAATGACGGGCTGCAGATGTCTGACAGATTGGAGTCTCTTTCAGAGCTGGAGGGACCGGGAGTCTGGTAGGAATGTGGAGGTGGGGAGGAGGGCTGCTCTGGATCGGTCGGCCATGGAAAGGGGTCATTAAAGAGGCCGGCCGGCTGAAACTCAATCCACCCCAGCTGATTAGGGGAGTGATCTCATCGTCCCGGTCTCGCAGAAGCCGACAGCTTGGCTCACCTCAAAACATGGCAGCTAATGAGTCGAGACAGTTCACAAGGTGCGCTCAGAGATCGGACTTGTTTCACCTTCTCATCAACAGTTTCACAAAGGAGGAAGAGAAGGAGGAAGAGGAGGAGGAGTCCTGTTTGGACTCAGTGACAACGCCAAGGTTTCATCACCAAACTTCAGCTTGTTTCCAGTCGCATTTCCAGTCTTACAATGCAATCGTTCTTATGGATGCCATGACTTCATCCACTGCGTTTCTAAAACTTTTTCTATCTGAGAAAAGTCAGGACAACGGTCTAGAACCAATCCAGAACCTCTGCCCTCCTCATCCTCAACCACCCTGCTCTAATATAGCCAAATATGGTTCTTCATGAAACTGAAAAGATGTCCCTGGTATCATGGTGGTCCAATCTGAAGGAAAAGGAGAAGTTCCCAGAATCCTGGAGGGTCAGAGTAATTGAATCCCCCTAACATGACCCCGATCCAACCCCCATACCGTTACACGACCCCGGATCCAACCCCCATAGCGTTACACGACCCCGATCCAACCCCCATAGCGTTACACAACCCCGATCCAACCCCCATGGCGTTACACGACCCCGATCCAACCCCCATACGTTACACGACCCCGATCCAACCCCCATAGCGTTACACGACCCCGATCCAACCCCCATAGCGTTACACAACCCCGATCCAACGCCCATGGCGTTACACGATCCTGATCCAACCCCCATGGCGTTACACGACCCCGATCCAACCCCCATAGCGTTACATGACCCCGATCCAACCCCCATAGCATCACACGACCCCGATCCAACCCTCATGGCGTTACACGACCCCGATCCAACCCCCATGGCGTTACACGACCCCGATCCAACCCCCATGGCGTTACACGACCCTGATCCAACCCCCATAGCGTTACACGACCCCGAACCAACCCCCATACCACCACACAACCTTGGATGCTGGTTCTGGATGCTGGTTCTGGATGCAGGTTCTATATGCTGGTTCTGGATGCAGGTCTCCTGCATATTTGAGATCGTCTCTACCTCCAGGACCTTCTGTAAGTTGACATCTAAATACAATGATCTGATAAAAACCACTTGCAGAAAGAAAGCAGCTGTTGTAGCTCTTCGCCGTAACACGCAGCTCTAACTCTGTGTAAGCAAACTTTATTGATCGGCCTCTAACAGTAATTAGCTGATTGATGAGGGAGCTGTACAGTCAGGAATGCAGACACAAATATGAATACAATTACACACGAACCGGTGGTTACAGATTGACCAAGCGGCTGCTGTGTTCCTACTAATTGCTTTCAGGTAATACATAATGTATAAGTGTACGGATGCTGCTGACCTTTGCCCTCTGGATGAAGTGATCAGTGAGGGAGAAAACCTCCAGCAGGGAGGTGAAGCTTGAGGAGAAACGGGATTTACCCAACAAACCCGATGATCTCCAATGAAACATCGGCTTATTGGAGACGAGTTGTTCATGTTGTTTACATCCCAGTTTTGCCATCTTTGCATCGAATTCATGTCAAGTCCACCGGCTGGTCTCTGATGTCCAGGATCTTGCCGAGTTTAATGGTTAATGAGGCTTAATGGCGTTCTGGATGATGATGAGTAACTTCGTATTAACGGCTGCAGTCTCCAGCTTAACCGTTAACCCAGTAAGTGCCATCACAGTCCCAGACACAGGACACTTTTCTGAAACAATAACCCGCAGAACTTCATTAGAACCAGTTCTGATTTGACAGGAGGGGACTGGAAGCTGGTCCCCCCACTGGTCCTGTCTCTGTCCTAAAAGGCTGTAGTTCTGCAGTGCGTTGGAGCAGGGATACATGAAAAACCTGCAGGACTGGACAGTTCGACTGGTGATTCCCTTCATGGCTACAGCAGAAGTTCAGACTCTCCAACAAGGATGGGTCATTGTCAACAACTTGGTCCATTAAACAGTGTTCACTAAAGTCAACAACTATTACTCAGACAGATTGTAAAAACTGTTTAAGGTTTACGCATCAGTATGTTTCAAAAAGGTTCCGGAAAAACGTCCGAGGACAGAATCCACTGTTGGATGACCTTCCGTCCTCAGACGGCTCTGCAGGACCAACCGTCATGGCCCCACGATGATCAGACCTTCCAGAAGTCAACTTGTCCCTTTCTCAGTCTTTTCTGTCCAGCAGTTACAAGCAGCAGAAACATGTTTGTCATAAATTATAAGAATAAAATGTTAGCATCAAGAGGATCCTAGTGTCCTACAGGTTGTTCCACACAACACGAGCCACACCATCGTTCCATTATCATGGACCTGGAGAGGACGCGTTAAAATACCGGAAGAAAATCCACAACTGGATTCAGAACCAGAAACTGGGTTACACAAAGAGACAGATGGATATAATAGTACTTTTCAGCTCTGTATACGATCTCTAGATGGAATACAGAGAAAGTGCCTTGCTCAAGGGCTCACTTCGAGGAACGTACGTGAATGTTCGAGACGGGAAGGAAACCCAGTAACAGCGGTAATTACTAACCAGCTCAACCAGTCAACAGAAATCAGGGCAGACTGGATTAGAAAACTGTCAGGATCGGGGACCAAGGTGGACCCAAAAGCAGACTGGAGCGGCAGAATTAAATGTCTTTATTTGTAAACAATAGGGGTGTTGATGTGGGCCTGGATGAAGAGCTTAAAGTTGCTGCCACTGGTGAGATGGGAGGAGGTGATGATTATACAGCAAGGTAAGCAGGAACGCAATGACCTGGAGGCTGATGGAAGCAAAGGTCCAGATCCAAACATCCGAAACACAGAAGCAGTTTCTGTAGAGAAAAGACAAGCGAGTCTTCTATAAAGGCTGTCACTGAGGCCTGGTTTCACTCAGGAATGAGAGACTTCCTTAAATGAGCAGGTGTAACGAGCTGGCGATGAGCTGCAGGTGGTGGCAATGAAGCTCTAGACTCCGCCCAGGATTCCATGGCAACCTGCTCAGTTCTACCTGTTGGCCAACACACACTCATGATAAAACATGGGATTATTCCAGGTCCTCTTTTAGCTTACCAGCAGCAGGTTTTCAGACATCATGTCAGCTCAGGGATGCATTCAAGGTCTGAGGAAAATCCATCCACTGACATGTGATCGGCAGCCATTTTGCCCCCTGAGCGATGTTTTATCCTGCTGATTGGAAGAAGAACAAAATTCTTCACTGGCTTCATTTCTCGGAGCTGCTGGAGGAACTCAGTTAGTTTTGACACCAGCAATGTGCAACCCAGTCACTTCCAGTCCAGTTAAACTATGTGATCCACACTAAGATCACATAAACCGTAAAATATTGATACAACAAATAAAACCTTCATCTGGACTAGGACCAGAAAAAAACCTCCATCAGAACCTGCTCCACCCTGATTTGTGAACTCCTTATCAACTGTACTAAACGAACCAGAAACAATGAACAGAGAACTAGACACAGGTGGAAACAACACAGGGGAACTAATGAACAGAAACAAAAACAGGAAGTAAAAACTACAAATTAAAACAGGAAACCAAAACCACCCACACCTAGTCCAAGCCATGACACCAGCTGAATCTACACCCCCTCCCTGGAGGATCATCATGAATGTAGAGCAGAAAACGTGATGCTGAGAGACGAGGAGATGACGGATGGTTTCTGTGTGTTTGGCTGAGCTGCAGCTTTTTAATAAACGCTGATCAGACTTTTTATGTAAAAATCATTCATGCGGACATTGTAGGAAGACAATGAGGAGGGACAGGTGTGGACAGATGGAGGGAGGAGGTGATGGTCACGCTGGTAGTGACTCTTAGCAGCTTTAATGTGGCGGCTGCAGAGGTCTGATTACAAAGAGAAATTATTCTTCATGCTGGACTCTCAGGAGGTGCTGGACTCTCAGGTACTGCTGGACTCTCAGGAGGTGCTGGACTCTCAGGTACCGCTGGACTCTCAGGAGGCTCTGGACTCTCAGGAGGCGCTGGACTCTCAGGTACTGCTGGACTCTCAGAAGGTGCTGGACTCTCAGGTACCGCTGGACTCTCAGGAGGCGCTGGACTCTCAGGAGGCTCTGGACTCTCAGGAGGCTCTGGACTCTCAGGAGGCTCTGGACTCTCAGGAGGCGCTGGACTCTCAGGAGGCGCTGGACTCTCAGGAGGCTCTGGACTCTCAGGAGGCTCTGGACTCTCAGGAGGTG
>JBAMHX010000010.1:28833749-28845687 GCA_037177515.1 Pseudomugil tenellus
TGTGTATATTTATACGTGTGTATATTTATACGTATATATTTATACGTGTATATTTATACGTGTATATTTATACGTGTGTATATTTATACGTGTGTATATTTATACGTATATATTTATACGTGTATATTTATACGTATATATTTATACGTGTATATTTATACGTATATATTTATACGTGTATATTTATACGTATATATTTATACGTGTATATTTATACGTGTATATTTATACGTGTATATTTATACGTGTATATTTATACGTGTATATTTATACGTATATATTTATACGTGTATATTTATACGTGCGTGTGCAGGACTACATCTCGGAGTTCCGCTTTCAGAGCGTGGTGACTCAGGACCTCATCGACTTCTTCCTGCGTTCCTTTCCGGACCTGAAGGAAGCCGCCGTCGCTCAGAGAGAAGGTAGTTTATATTGGAGGTCTGGGTACCACAGGCCCCTCCCCTATCAGTGACATCACGTCCTGCGTGGGTCCCCAGGTCTGGAGTTTGAGCGCTGGCTGAGCGGCTGTGGCCCACCTCCGTTTGAACCGGACCTGTCAGCAGGAGTCTCTCTAATCGGGCCGGTCCAGGATCTGTGTGACCTGTGGAGGAGCCGTGACCCCCCTGACCTGCACATCCTGACCACCTATGACCTTTCGGGCTGGAGCACCTTCCAGGTGGTTCTGTTCCTGGACCGCATGCTGGACCAGTCACCACTCCCCCAGGGTACGGACCCACCAAAACCAGGAAGTGTAGCACCATGGTGTCGATCCACGCTCCTCTGGGTCCTGGTTCTGGTTCTGTGGACCTGGGGGGAACATGGGCCGTGTTATTGATGAGTGATTTCCTGTCGCTTAGATGTGATGGCGAGTCTGTCCAGCTCCTACTCGTCCCTGTTCGACGGTCTGAACGCTGAGGTCCAGATCCGCTGGCTCCAGATGGTGGTGCGGAACACGTTCTACCCCGACCTGCCGCGAGTCCGAGCCTTCCTGCACAAACACGTAAGAACACAGAACCATGTGACCCACTCAGAACTCCGCAGCAGCCATGTTTCCATGCTCCCGCTTTGATCGGAACCACTGGTTTTGTTCTGATCGCCGTGTTCCGGCCCAATCGGATGGAACTTGCTGGTCTTCCTACCGATTCTCCACCAGACCCGCTTTGGTTCTGGTGCTGGACCAGTTCCTGATAGAGACCTTGTAAACGTGTCCTATGTCCTCTCCACAGACGTCCAGGATGTACACTGTGCCTCTCTATGAGGACCTGGTTGTCGGGGTGATGAAGTGCGTTGCCGTGGAGATCTTCTACCAGACGCAGCGGCGCCTCCACCCCAACCTGAGGCGGACGTTGCAGCAGATCCTGTTCCAGACTGGATCTGCTCCGACCAATCAGAACAGCCCGTCTCTGACCGCTGTGGCTCCTCCCCCCGCCTCCGGCCCCTTGCAGCAAACACCTGCTGCCATGGCAACCACTTCAGCCACCACCATTCCTATGCGGGACGTCAATGTCTCGGCATGACATGATTGGTTGAATGGCTGGTTGCCATGGAGACAGTTCAGACACCGGAAGAAGTTCCTCTGCAGCTGCTTGACCTCCAGAGGACCCTCAGTGTCATGTGATCGTGTAGAACCAATCCAGGTGTAACTGGACCCAGAACCTTCAGAACCTTCATCCTACTGGTTTTTATACAAACGTCACCAGCAGCAACGATCCAGGTTTTTCACAACATCTGCAGTTTCAGAAGTTCCCAGATAACACTGACCCCCCCCCCCCCCCCATAAGAGTAAACTGTGAAAACCTACATGTAACCTCAAAGATCTACTTCCTGTACGCTGAGCGGATCTACTTCCTGTCAGCTGAGCGGATCTGATGATTTGAAGCGAATCAATGAAGCAGA
Source organism: Pseudomugil tenellus (assembly GCA_037177515.1). Taxonomy (NCBI): domain Eukaryota; kingdom Metazoa; phylum Chordata; class Actinopteri; order Atheriniformes; family Pseudomugilidae; genus Pseudomugil; species Pseudomugil tenellus. The sequence continues at coordinate 28,835,646 of JBAMHX010000010.1, forward strand.
CAAAATAAATTATTGACTTTTTTATTTATTTTGTTTAATCTGATGTTTGCTGTTTTATGTGACGTCACACTTGGGTTTGTTTTATTTTGAAGTAATTTTAATCAATTTCCTGCTTTTATTTTTATCTTAAACCGACATGATCAGATGCTTTGATGTCAAAGTTATGTTTTCACAATAAAGGACCGAGATAAAACTGGAAATGATCATCCATCCATTACGCTGATTCCCGGGGGATCAGCCTACCCCCAATGTGCATGTCTTTGGACCCGGAGAACCCAGACAGAACCGACACCAACATGGGCAGAACATGCAAACTCCGCACAGGCCGCCGCCGGAACCGGATCGAAAAGGTTCGGAAAAGGAATCTGGTTGAAAAGCTGAAAACTTTCGAGTGAAAAGCAAATATCTGAGACGGACCTGGTGGGGTTGGTTCTACCTGAATGAACCGAAACCAAAACTTTGGACCGGCTGAACCAACTGGACATCATGTCAGGTCCATCCTTACTCTTATTTTGAAAAGAAAAGCCAACCGGAAGTTGCGCACGTTGTTGCGCGTGTCTTCTTGACTTGCTTGCAGCAAACGGAGCATCGCAGACCTTCAGCATTTGGACCAGAACCGAACGAATTAACGGCGGTTCCTGCACGGACACGCGGACCGGACAGCCCGATCCGCGGTCACGTGCGCAGACACGCGCAGGTGTTTGAGCCTCAGCATCCCCGCGGGGACCAGCATGGCGGAGGAGACCCGGGTCATCTATCATCTGGAGGACCAGGAGACCCCTTACCTGATCCGAATCAGCGTGCCCGCGCAGCGCGTCACCCTCGCAGACTTCAAGCAGGTTCTGAACAAACCGAACCAGAAATTCTTCTTCAAGTCCGTGGACGACGACTTCGGGTGGGTCATGTGATCAATCAGGGAGGGGTGTGTGTGTGTGGCGGTAGGGGGGGGGGGAGGGGGGGTTGGGGGTGACCCGACCTGGACAGGAGCCAGGTTTAGATGGCACATATACACTTACAAAGGAACCCATTGTCCGTCCTCACCATGAAGTTATAAGAAGAAAAGAAAAATCAGACCCTTTCTTTAGATGACTGTAACATGCTTCTGGAGTATTTTGAAGAAAAGCCTGGAGGCCGATTCCAACCTGATGCATGGAAGCGCTTATTTACTCATTCGTATGGCAAACTCATCACCACCAAGAATATATCAGGATGTCAATTGGGAAATGTTTATGACACTTGAGAATACCTGTTCATGTATAACCTATTCATCTCAGACTTGCTTGCAGATTACAAAGTAATTATCTCATTTAATGACTCCCAGCATAAGTCTTACAAACCACTGCAGACACAGATACGATGACATTTTTCATTATAATTTCCGACAGTGTTTTTATTGTAAAAACACAGTCCCTCCTGGACACATTTTGGCTTCTTCCCATATCCATTGGGTTGTTCAGAACTTGGTTAAAATAGCTCTTTTAGATCCTATAAATGACCTGTGGCAAACAACTGCAAATCCTTGGTTAGTGTCATCTAGATGCAGAGTTTCTCTGCAAAGTGCATGTCCTTATTTTCTATCTTTATTCATTTATAAGGTTTAGAATGTGTGCTACTGGTCCAACAAAACAACCAGTTTGAAAATATCGTCATAGTCTTTGCAGAAACATCTTCAAATGTTTCATTCCACATCTCAAACCACACTGGTGAAAAGAACCATTAGTCAGAGCTGTGCAGTCACATCTGGATTTCCTGAGGATAAAAAGCGCATCTGAATGTGAAATAAAGAAAAAGCAAACAGAAAGTGCAATAAAACAAAGATGTTGAACAAAAGGGCAAAAATTAAACTCTTGCATGGTGGGTGAGAGGTGACAGAAGGGTTCGCTGTTACTGTGGAAGAGACAATGGCACACAAAAACTTGCTTTGCAGAAGGTCTTTGATTACTGAATCAAATACCCTTCTGTGAAGCTTTATACAACACACTCATATATAATTACACGTGAATATGGATCACATTCCCAGTTCTCTTTGCTTCTGATTGACCTTTCTGATTACATCAACCTTTGGAATAAATGCAACTTAACCTACACTGACCTTTGAACTTGGAATTAACAGAGTTCAGCAGAACACTGTGTCCTTCTATCCACTAAAAGAAACATTTTTGGAAACATTTATAGGTTATTGGAAACAACATAAGGAACTGTGTTGTTACTGCACACGGAAGAACACCTTGTCCTTAGTGACCCTGTGCTAAATGAAGAGCTGGCATATCTAATAGATATGAGGATAATACCTGTATTTAGTGTCCCGAACCCCTGAATAAGGATCTAAAATTGCACTTAAGAGAGCTCAAGCAGATAATTATCACCCTTCATGCATGCCATGTGACACCGTTCTCCAAGTACAGACTAAAAGACAATGTTCTTCCTTAACAGCCACAGTGTGGATTCCATCAACCCCTCTTCTGTGTCACAAAACTAACTAATCTCAATTTTTCTGACAGTGAACAGTTGTCAAACCATTACTCACAGAAGAAAGTAGAGAGAACCTTTACAATCAGGACCATGATGGTAAATGTTCCACATTCAGTGACGATAACCCAATCACATGTCACGTAACATCAATCTATCATGACCTATACGGACACAGAAAGAGCATATAAATGTGTTTGTTGTTTTTCTAGTGCGCATCTATAGATGTTAACTGCTGCATCTTGGTGAAAGATCTGCTTGAACCTGCTGAGCTCAGATGAAGGCTTGCGGAGTCATAATGTGTCATGCAGTTTTAATTAACCACCTCAGCAGCATGCACTGCCAGTTCTCTGCATGGACTGCCAAAACTATTACATTAACACAAAGCACCATGTGGCCTTACTGACAAATATGGGACAAAGATTTATGCTAAGGTGGAAAATAAGATGCCCTTTGGGAATTATTTTCAATACAGATGGGAAAATATTTGCTGAATATAGAGTATAATGTAACACAATAACAAAATGTTTTCTCAGTTATTTATAAATAAGTTATGGCTGTTGTTTGAATCCCTTGGCTACTTCTTGGATATACACTTAAATGGTGGTGAAGCAAATGCCTTCTGATGCTAAGCATATTTCACTAAATGAAAATATGAACTTTTTCTCAGCAGAACTACACTAGACCATCTGTACCATTTATTCCAATGAAGAAGCCTATCCCAGTAATCATTGGGCAAGAGGTGGAATTCACCCTAGACTGGTCACCATTCCATCATATGGCCAACAAATGACCAATCAAACCAACATGCATGTCTTTAGATGCGGGAGTACCTGGAGAGAACCCTCACTAACACGGGATGAACATGCAAACTCCGCACAGAAAGGCCACAGTCCGAGCCGAGGCTTAAACCAGCGACTTTCTCACTGTGAGCCAGTAGTGCAAACCACCATACCACCATGCAGCCTCCCAGAACAACAAAAGCATCAGAATAATATGTGAATGAGGGACGCTGAATGATGTTGAATTGGTGCTGGAGAATTGGACATAGTCGTCTTAAGCAGGTCTTGGGAACTCTGGAACTGACACCATCTGGACCTGCAGCCTTGTTCTGCTTCTGTTTCATGAGTTGTTTTATAACTTACAGGAGACAGACAGAGTTGAGGTGGAGGTAGAGGGAGTTTCAGGAAGTCCTGATGTGGAGGGAGATGAGGTTGTGTTCAGGTCCTTGACTGAGCTGCAGAGTGACAGAGTGGAGGAGTGACAGGAAAGCTGTAGGTTCATGAGGCTAGCATGTAGGCTCATTTCAGCTAGCAGTTCCGTGTCTCTTGTGCAGATCTTCTTTTTAAAAGTAACATGTCCAAGATGACACCAACGCTGGATAACCAGTGCTGCAACTCCGACTCCATTTAGTTTTCGACTTGAGTTGTGGAAAACTATGGGCAGTTAAAATTATGGGAAATTAGCAAACACATTTGCACAAGGACATCCACAGAGGCAAAATAACTTTTTTATATCAAAACATTTTTGTATCACTTTAACTTAAAGAGAAGATCCTACAAAAGTAAGATGCTTTTGTATTCGCCAGTTGCACATTTCATGAAAGTTGCACTACAATAGCTTTGATAACATCCCCGATGCTAAAAAACAACATACAGCTGAGCTGGCAGCTTTCGCTTTCTAACCGGTAATAACTGGAGTTTGTCTCAACTCCTGCATTTGTGCTACTAGCCATGTGTGTTCTTTGAAGAAGAAAATCCACTCATTATTTCTTTTGCTTTGTTTTCAACTGGGTATCCGTGCTAATTTCACTTTTCAAGAGAAAGGCCAGCTACAGTTTGTTATATTATCATTTGCATTTACATCTAAAGACTGTAACAGTCAATTTGAACAGACTTTAAACCAACATATTCTCCCCATTAGTAACTATAGTGTTATGAGCATCCTGCTTGCTAATGTTTTGGATTAATTAGAAAATAATTTCATGATAGAACAGATTTTAGGCTTCATAGTATGATTTCATCTTTAAATATTCAACTCGAAACAAATAAGGTCACTTCTAATACTAAACTCATGCAGAGAAACCTTCATCTCCAAACCTTTGCATGTACCCCACACACTGCCTTTCATAGAAACTTATGAACAGCTTGAGCTTGTAGTCACAACTGAATGGCAAGTGTGACATTTGTGATAGCCTCTTATGGGATCTTGTTTTTGCGTCAGGTTTGCTGAAGCTTGTTTCTAACATCTAGATAACTCTATATGGAAGACAGACATATCCCACATTATTTGGCGAGTATAGTTGCAAAAGCCTGTTTTCAGAAAACTAAAAAATAATAATTATGAAATCACCTGGAAATGTTTCATTGTCACAGAATCAGCTTGTAAGAGAATGAGTTCATCATCACAGAGGACATATTCAGTGTCCTCTGGGTTAAAATGGTGCAATCTAACAACACTTGTGATTCCTTTGATACAAGTGTCAACATCTGCAATGCATGTTTTGATTGTCCTTTGAAGCATCTTTATATCCTAATTAGATTAGTGTGTAAAGATGTGCACACACATTGTTTGCAGACTCTGTTATTAGCTGTGGAAATTAGTTTGGAATTTCTGTCTAAAATGTTTCCAACTACAGGCCAACGTGCACATACAGCAACTTTGTATCACATCCAGTGGTTAGCCTCATTGTGTAAAGAACATATCAAACAATATACCACTTATATCAGAAAAAACATATTGCTGCTGTTTGCAAGAGTTGTAAATGTTACATTCTAGAATGTGTCGCTAGGTGGCTGCAAATTGTAGTAGCTCTGTCTTAACTTTTGTGTTTTTTGTAACACAGGTGTCTTTTTTGAGACATAAGCTATCAATTTGGGTTGTCCAAGAAGACTTTTCATGCTGGTAAGAAGCTGTGCTGCACGGGAGATTCTCTGCATTTTTTCTGCTTATTTAAGACTTGTTATGGTGAGTCTCCATAGCAACAAGAGTTATTTACCACCAAGATCAACAGATAATGATCTCCAAATTCAAGATTATCAGAGAAATAACACCTCAAATCCCAATGGAGTTGAAAAGAAAGAGAAAAGGATGCAGGGCAGAAGTAAGACAGAGAAAAAATGTTTTTTTCCAAATGTTGTGATAGGTAACGTCAGCTTGCTACCTAAGAAAACTGATTAGCTCCCGGTGCTAACTGAACATATCCCAGACTCAGTAATCAGTAATTCATCTTTACGCGGCTTCAAGACGGTCTGTGCAGATCGCAATAAACAACTCAGAGGAACAGTAAAGGGAGGGGGAATTTCGGTACTGGTTATCCAGCATTCGTGTCATCCTGGACATGTCACTGTTAAAGAGAAGATCTGCACAAGAGACATCAAACTGCTAGCTGAAATGAGCCTACATGCTAGCCTCATGAACCTGGAGCTTTCCTGTCACTCCTCCACTCTGTCACCCTGCAGCTCAGTCAAGGACCTGAACACAACCTCATCTCCCTCCACATCAGGACTTCCTGAAACCTCCTCTGACTCCAACTCCACTCTGTCTGTCTCCTGTAATCAAGTCAATGAACAACTGATGAAACTGAACCAAAACAAGGCTGCAGGTCCAGATGGGGTCAGTCCCAGAGTTCTCAAAACCTGCTCAAGACAACTATATCTGATTCTCCAGCACCAGTTCAACACCAGTCTGAGTCAGAAAATAATTTTGGTGATGTGGAAAACATTCTGCCTTGTTCCAGTGTCTAAAAAACACAACCAGCTGAATCAAATGACTACAGATCTTGAATTTACCTCTGGGATTATTAAAGTATTTTTCATTTCAATTTATTTAAAAAACACTTTGTCAAGAGCTCCTTTTCTGAAATTACGTGAAACATACAACCACATATTACATGTGACAACTAACATCCCTAACAGCAGCACTTCATCCTCATCTGCTTTTGATATACCTATATAAATGCCATGATTTTGTGCATGAACAAATCTAATCTAGAAGAAAAACTTGCCCCCAACCCATGTCCTACTTATATTGAGATCATTTGCATACCATCCATTAATCTTACTGAGTTATTGTTCGGCTTAAACTGTGTGCACTTGAAAAAAAACTTATTTTCACAGGTTTTTTGAAAGCTTAAAAGTGGATTTGATTTCACAATTCAAACACAAACTGGCACAACTCCACAAACTTTGGATAATGACTAAGGAGGTCTGGTATGTGCCATTTTGCTGGGTTACTCTTAGTCTTATGACATCACTGGGGAAGAATACCTTCAACTGCACGTGCAGTTCTTCAGTCTCAGGTCTTTTCTGCTTTATGACATGACACTGGCTCCTGTTGAGTGTCTGCGTAGAATTCAAAGTGGCAATAACAACAGCAAAATGCTTGGAGTATTGCAGGTAAGCATGTTCAGCGCTACTCTGGGAGAAGAAAATTATTTCAACACTGATGGCCGTGAAGGACCCTTCAGGGCCAGATGGATAAGCCTGTTAGGAATGCTCTCTAGAAGGCAATAAGTTAGCTGGGCTAGGTGATAAATGTTTGAGGTTTTTTTTCTGCTTGTGCTCCATCTCAGGGGATATTTTCTCAGTAAATTAATATTGAAGCGGAGACTCGAGCCCGAGCTAGTTTATACCAATAAAAATTGGCAAATTATGGCTACAGTGACAAGGTACTCCATCAGCAAGAATGTTAATAATGTGCAATATGCTGCTGCTGGATTCAAATTAATGATTATTACACAAAGGTAAAGCGTGAAATAAAGTCAGAGTTATACACCTTTCATCAGCCTGTCACAAATGAGCTGTGACATGAAGTCTGATGATTAAGAGGAAAATATAAATCCTTAAAAGCACAATATTGATGCACAGGTGTAAGCTGGCAATTGTCAGTCTATTTTTATATATGAGTTTTTCCAAGTCGTTTCCTACATTCTATCTACACACAGACACTTTTTTTCTCCTAGCTGAAACCTTTGATCCTCAAATTGCTTCTTCTGGAATATATTTGATCACAGAAGAAACTGAACCGAATAAGATGAAAAAAAGGGTGGGGGTCTATTCACCTCCTCCTGTCAAAATGCATAAACAGGTGGAATGTCACTATATCTCTGAGGGCTTTCTGAAAGACTTGCATACAACTTCAATCCAGCGAGAATTACCTCCAATTATTGTCAAAGTTTCTAATTCATTTGACAAAACTTGGAGGAAAGAATCCTGTTTTGGAGCTCAGCTGCTTAAAGATGAGGGGAAAGTACTTGGCAGGATTTGTTGTGGGAGGTGTAGGGAAGTTTTATGTAACTTTCTTTCCTTTTTTGACAATTTGGGTGAACTAATAGGATAAAGCCATCCAGCTATAATAAAAAATAAATTAAACACAGATGGATTAAAGTTATATTTAGTTGATACTGCTCAAATCCTATAACCAAGATAAGAATGAAGATTCAACCATACAGCATAACAATGAAGGCTACATCAGCGAAAACACTAACATCACACCACACACAAACACACACACACACACACACACACACACACACACACACACACACACACACACACACCTCTGTCATGTTTAACTGAGATATGCACCTCGGTAATACGCTGATAGAAATCTGGGAAACGTGCATTCTTTGGAGTCTGGCACATCTTATCCACACAGTTCACGGGATTCATGTTTGAACATGAAGCGCCGGGGTATGCGCTGTCACATCACTTTATAATCAGCCTGACATCTGCACAAGATAGGAACCCTCGGTGTGATTGTTTTTACACATGTAAACACTGCATCTAGGCTAGTACAAAGGAATGCCTACTAAACATCACGTTTGGATGCACTTGGATTGTTGTTTTAATCAAAATCCTGAGGATGAAACACGTGCCAATATCCAGAATCAGTACTTTTACCACGTTTTATTTTCACACTGCAATTCGCAACCAATTGGGAAAACTACGACCTCAATCAAAGGTGCAATTCTTACAAAAAAAAAATACAAAAAAAAACCCCACAGATAATTAGGTAGTCGAACTCTAAAAGGCGCAAGGAGTAGCCTAATGTAATGTTTTTATTGCTGCTGTTGTGACAGAAAGACCCCTTACCTGCCATCGAAGTCTGCACTTGCTCCAAAACAGAAGCTGTACAAAAACAACAACTTTGTCCATAATTCCATGATTTCAAGAGTTACGCGCCCGCAGGCTGCTCCTTGTTCCACGTAACCCAAGAGTACCAGCGAGGTATCTGTGGAAAAAACGCGCAAAGACAGAAAGCAAGGCGTCTGTGACGCACGCTGAAGGTGCTCGTGCTGGAACTGTTCTGCTGTGGTCCGTCAGACAGTTTCATCTGCGGTGCCTGGAAGGTGCAGGAGAGAAACCAGTCTGATGTCTGCGAACAGAGTGACTCCGGTGAGTGTGCGTGGTTGCTGCGTTTGTAGCGGGACGCACTCTGCCGGGAAGAGAGCGCACAGCTCCCTCCCTCTCTTCTCTTAGGGTTCAGTGCTCTCCAGCCAAATAGCACCCACTGCAGTCTGACCCTTACGTTCCTTTCCCATTCATCCAGAGGTCTTTGGAAGCTGCGCAAAAGACCAATTGAATAAACGCCCTACCACGTTACACGTGCATTTACGAAAATCAGGCACTGCATGTTACGCGGTGCACGCTTTATAAGTATCTGGGTTATAATTACCTAGCCTGCAGAGGCATGCAGGTGCATTGGCCACCCAGGGAGGTGTTGCTCACACGTAATACAGAGAAGATACATAAGTGAGCGATCTGTCAAAGTTTCCAAAGCACTTCAATCATCACAACAGCTTTTGTTGAACTTGTGAAAAGTAAAATCAAGTCGAGGGAGACATGATTATGTCTGAGATATTTTCTCTCAGCTGGTTCGTTTGATTTGTCTGAATCAGACCCTTTTTGTCCATTTTTTTGTCCAACACACCTGGAGGACATACTTCAAAAATCAGTGAATGTAGGCATGAATAATACAGTTTGCATTCTGACAGAAGTGTCTGGTTTTAGTTTTAGTGGAGTAGTCAATACTGTGTTTGTTTTAACTCAAATATTTCAGCACATATTTGTGACAATTTCATTTGTTTTCAACTGTCTTAGAAACAAAAACAACCTGATTACACATATTTCCTTGATATTTCTTTTCCTATTTTTGTTACAAACAGCAGCATTTCAGCTCTGCTCTCATTTCTTGGTAGTTTTATTGTTCCTAAGAAATAAAATGTAATGTTCAAATATAAAGTCATTTTTTAAAAGAATTATAACATTTAACCCCTTAATTAGTCATATGTTATGCATACAGCTTTTAAAACATTTTGCATCACTTTATGGTAGAAACTTCATTTAAAACCCAGTTGCACACTATAGGCCATAGTGGTCTCCTGTTCCCTGGTGAACACCAGAAACCTTTTATCTATCGTTTATTTCAAATTATGCCCCCTATTTTCTAACATCTTAGTGTCTTTCTAAAGCGCTTTGAATTAAATTCAATTGAATTTTATTTATATAGCCCAGTATCACAACAAGTTGTCTCAGAGGGCTTCACATGCAGGTAATAACAGAACAATAGA
>JBAMHX010000010.1:28991860-29003393 GCA_037177515.1 Pseudomugil tenellus
ACATGTCCTATGGCGTCAGAAGCTAGGGGTATATCCCTAGCCGTCACTATGGATTTTGATATTCTGTATTCCAGACTAGGTCTCCAAGGGAACCACCTGTATCAAAATACCTGTAGTGCATGGATTGGAACACAGCCTATATTTTTGGCCATATCTCTGGAACTGTCTCTGACCTCAAATCAAGTGCAAATAAAAGGTCATGACCTCAGGATGCATCCTGTCCTGACATCATACCGGGGGTGGTTCAAAGTTTTCACGCCAGGTGGAGTTTTGTGACTGAAGATGAGCAGCTTTATTTTATTGTATTCGATTGAGGAAAAGGAGGATTGGGGGCATTTGGGGATATACCCCTGCGCTTTAAATGGCATAGGGTTTGTTTATCATGGAGGAGGGTGTGATTTAGTCAGGAGGCTTTCTGGATACTTCTCTGGCAGGGTATGAACATTACACTGGGAGGAATTTCTGGGGAATACTTCAGATTCTTAGAGGGATGATGTATGAAAATGGGGACAGAATATCCCACGGATCACACTGGAAAGTTTCTCAGCCCCTGACTCCCCCTGGCCAGAAAACGCACAAGAAATTGATATTACTCATTGTGAAAGTCAGTTAAATGCACAATATATCTTAGAATATAACAGTTTCCACTTAAAATAACAGTGATATTCATCTTGTCTTTGTTACTGCATCAATACTGATCAATGAAAGGAATAAATGATAACAAACTACTCACCTACTGGAACCCACATTAGGGCCATGCTGACCCAATAGAAATGTGCTGATAATGTATTGATAATGTTCATTCAATCGAATAATAATGTTAAAATTAGTGTTGCAGACTTGGTGGGAGTTCCATTTAAATCCGTCAGATTGCCCAAATATGTCTCATACATCACATTACAGTAATTTAGCAGACGCTTTTCTCCAAAGCGACTTGCATTCTAAAAAAGGAGTATCTATTTGTAACGATGGAGGGAAAAGTTAACAAAAGGAAAGTTAACAGGATTTATTATGAGATAATGTGGGATGAACTGAGCCTGTAGGGAAGGTGGAGGAGTCCAGGAGGGATGCAGGAACAAGGAGCAGGAAGGCAGGCTGTGGGGAATCCAGAACAGGGCAGTGCAGGCAGGAGCAGCAGGAACAAGCATATGTTTTACATTCATACATTCATTCAATGTTCGACCAAGGTAAGACTAGTGAGCTGAGGGATTTAAGGCTGTGAGGAAATCAGGAACAGGTGCAGGTGATAGGGGATAACGAGTCTGGTGGCAGGTGATAGTGATTGGGCTGGTAGGCTGGAGCAGGGCATGACACTATTGCCATCTAGAAAGTATTTGTGTCTTGGTAATAGTAATTATACGGAACATCCGCAAGACGTCAGCACACAAGCCATGTGATGGAGTCTTATCAATGCTTCCCTCTGATGCAGCAGACACCCACAGCCAGCAGATGGAGCCATTTTGATGTGTTAAATGTTTCTATCACAGTGGTTCATTTCCCGACATTTGTGTCAAACTCGCTCAATGTTTCATGAGACTTCAGTTTCACCATCCCTAGCCGGCACCTCCGCTGTATCCTCGGTACCTCCGCTGTGGAGCCGGCGCCTAGCGTCTCTGCTTTGTCCACTTTTCTCTCCTTCTACCTGCCGTCATTCCTTCTGAGTGTTCTTAAAAAGAAAATCCAGCCACACACACACCAATCATTCGCCCCTGCTTCCAATTAACCCTGCTATCAACCAGGACTGCAGTTACACACACATCACCCTGTGACATCCTAGCCAGACTAAGTTATAAAAATTTTCCAAACTCACACTGCTTAATAATAAAAATAATAATAATAATAATAATAATAATAGAATTTTTAAAACCGAGCTGACCACAGCTGCCACTCAGGTAATCAAATAAACTATGTTTTCTGGTGGCAAAGCCAGCTGGACAGAATCCTCCTAGCCCACGCTCACTGACATCTTAAGGCATGACAAAGCTGGACTCAGAGCGGTAGAAAGAAAGTGGAGTAAGTCAAAAGAAATCACTAATATGTCTGAGTATCGGCAACAACTCTTACTTTTCAGATCCAGCCTAAAGGCTGCCAAGATAGACTTTTATCAGAACAAGATCCACAATGCTCTCAATGCGACAGCTATTCATGGCCTTTAACTCTCTTCATTCACCTCCAACTGACACCCACTGAGCTGACTGCAGACATGTTTGCATCTCACTTTACTAACAAAAGTTGCCAGCAAAAGCAACCAATTATGTGAGCCTGACCAACTCAGCCTGCTGCATCCAGCTAGTGATGTCTCACTTTGCTCTTTCCACCCTCTAAATGAAGTCTCTAAACCGGTAGTAAACTCTAAGCCCACCACTTCTACTTGATCCTGTCCCTACAGGTATCCTGCAGAGCATTCTACCCACAATCACATCTGCATTAACCTGTACCATCAACTCCTCTCTACAATTTGGTGTCTTCCCCTCTGCTTTCAAGAAAGCTCGGGTCACCCCGCTGCTAAAGAAACCCACACTCAACCCGTCCCAAGTTGAAAACTACCGACCGGTTTCACTGGTTCCATTCATGTCAAAACTATTAGAACGTGCAGTGTTCAGTCAAAAATCACAGTTCATTCATGTGTAAATGTGTAAAAAAAAAAATAGATGACCGTTATTCCTGTCAAGAATGAGGACACGGGTTTCTTTAGATTGAGAAGAATATAAATTTAATAATGAAGAATAAAATAAGTTGAACATAGATTAAACATTAACACATGGAGTGAAACAATACATAAAATACAGACAGATAAGGTACAAGGTTATAATCCGGGGAAAATCCCTCCAGAGATCTGTTGTCAGATCTCAGTCTGGAACTATTCGCCCTAGTCAACTGGGGCACCTTTGTTTAAAGACTTTGGTTGTGTGCGTCAGTCTGAGGCCTGTTCTTGGGCTATGACAACAAACCAAGGTCTCGTCTAAACATTTTCCTGATGAAAGGACGTGAAGTGAATTCAAGGAGGGGTTTGGAGCCAAGATGAGTAGCTTGGTGTGAAGAAGTTTCTGGATGCAAAACTTTGATGAATATAAAGGTTTATTACAAAGAGTTACGCATCAAACAGATCTGCAGATATCTGTGAGGACTCCGGGGGTCAGGTGTGGAAAATCCCACTGAGCTGTGTGTGCTCACAGTTTATATAGGGTGCAAACCAAAGACATTGCTCAGTCTGGCTGATAACCAATCACGAGTCCACACTGGGTGTGAAGACCTTAATAGGAAACAAATGTTCAGTGGACTATATGCTGAGAATCAGACACTTCAGATGCCGGCCTTGCAGATGGTTAACCAAGGTTAGAATGACATCAGTTTAGGAGCCTTATGGTCGTACCTTTAGGCTAGACATTTGTAGGAGACCATTATTCCTGTCAAAGACGAGGACACTGGTTTCTTTAGATTGAGAAGAATATAAATTTAATAAATGAAGATAAAAGAAGTTGAAGATACGTTAAACATTGAAACATGAAGGGACAAAATATTAAGACATACAGACATGGTACGAGGTCATAACCCGGGGAGAATATTCCCCAAAGATCTGTGGATCCCACAGAAGTCTGGAGCTATTCTGCCAGAGTCAGATAGGGGAGCTTTGTTTAAAGACTTTGGTCACATGCGACAATCTGTTTCTAAACATTTCCCTGATGGAAAGACGCCGGCTTTGCTTTGGCTACAACAACCAAGGTCTTAGCAGATGGTTTACTAAAGGTCAGAATGACATCAGTTTAGGAGCCTTATGGACGGACCTTTCAGCTAGACATTAATTAAGAGCAAGGTAATTAAGCTAATACATTAAATTCCTCTATACATGATAAACTATTTGATCCATATCAGTCTGGCTTTAGACACGGTCACTCCACTGAAACTGCTCTCCTGTCTGTTGCTGATTCCTTTCGGCTTGGCAGATCCACTGGTCAATCCTCAGTCCTTATTCTGTTGGACCTGTCAGCTGCTTTTGACACTGTCAACCACAAGATTCTCCTCTCCACACTCTCTGAGCTTGGCAAATAAAATTTACTTCACATGTCCAACTCTGATGAGAACGCACTTACAGTAACTCTAAGAAAAACTGAAGAAACAACAACAATGCAGTAACTAATCATCTATCTGTCTTGCTGGATTTGAACAATTTCATCCACATCATGACTTGTGTGTAAGCTGTGACAATGTGTCTGTAATTTGTCAAACCACTGTGTGTAATCTTCTGCAAAAACTGTGAAACTTAGTGTGTATGTATTGTGCATATATGATCTTGAAATTATCTTTTGTGTATAAACAGCTGATAATAGTGGGTACAATTTAATTTTAGTGTGTGACTTATAACTTATAATAAAACATCGTTTCCACAGAAGTGTCCTACAGAACCTTTTCTTTGTCATTTCCTATGAAAGGGCTGCCATCTAGTGGATAATTGTGGTACAGCAACAACCTGCTTTTGTCTGATCGTGAAAAACTGATCTGATCAAACTTTTATGTGGTGAGAAGAAAGAAAATCTTTCAGCTCTAAATTTTACCTAAAAGTAAATAACTTCGTGACTGAATGATGTGATGTGGTTTGTGTCCAAGATCATTATACTCCCAACATTGTTACTTAAATTTGGGCACAATTATAACCTGCAGCCAGCTGAAGATGATAATAAATTTGAAGTGTTTATAATCATTAAACGTCCAGCTCAGTAACCTGCATTGGAAACTGAACAATAAATGCAGCAGTAAAATTATAATGTATAGGAAGTAATCATAAAAAGGTTAAAAACTGTAGGTGTGTAGCTGTAGTTTATTTTAAGGTGGCAAAAAGTTCCAAAACTGCAGTAAAAGCTAAAGGTGAAGCTTCTGCGAACTTCTACTCCATGTTGTCTCAAATGCAACTTTATTTATATTATCATGATGGAAAAATGCAGTTTATGGTACAGTTTTAACTGAATAAACTTTTAATTAATGTAATTGTACATTTCAGTTACATTTCATGAACAATGCATCCAAGGTGACTTAAAGCTTGATTGAGAACAATTCAAGCAAGAAACCAGACAGGAGGAGGCGCCATAATAAAGCTGTGTTTAGACTGTTGGGAGTCCAGCTGGATATAGTTGCAACCAGTGACAGTATATAGAGTGATAAAGCTGCTGAGATGCCAGGTGTCTCAGACACATTACTGTTTTCAGGGTAATATCTAGTTTTCTAGACAGATTATGAATCCAGAAACAGCAAAAAAGAGACAGAACAGCTGCTATCAGTCCACAGTAGAGCCCGATTCTTCTGCAACTTGCTGTGTTTTGTTTCTCAGGGTTTCAATCAGGTTCAGGATGACATTAATACATACATACAGATCAGAATCATTAATCTTTGAATTTTAACACGTGAAGCCTGTTTCGTCCTATTATGAAAACATCTTTCTTAACTTGGACTCGTCTTGACCCTGTAGAACTTCCACACCACAACTAACATGACTTCTTGATCACAGTTTTTCTTTTTACTATTATTATCATTGATAACCGGTGTGCCTGGTTGTTTTGTCTATGTGTGTGGCCCTGTGATGGACTGGCGACCTGTCCAGGGTGTACCCCGCCTCTTGCCCTGTGACTGCTGGGATTGGCTCCAGCCCCCCTGCCACCCCGTTCGGGAATAAGCAGTAGAAAATGGATGGATGGATATTATTATCATATATATAGTGTTTATATTCAATTCCTTCTTATTTTTTTGTAAATATCTGCTCTTGTTGACACCTACACATGGAGAAAGATTTATTGTACGTAATCTTACCTGGCAAACTCGATTCTGATTGATCGATGATGGTAGATGATCACAAAGCTCATGGAAATGTCAGGTTTGGTTGTGAACGTCGACTTCAGTGTGATGTAGTGCTTCTCCTCTTCCCGATAGGAGCTCTGTGTCTCATTCACTACAAATGTTGCTGCTGAGGAGACAGTAACAGGAAAGGGAGGAGCAGATACACTGAAAACTGGAACATAGGAGTCTTTAATTACATCTAGAGACATTTCTGAAGGTGCAAACTAACCACA
Organism: Pseudomugil tenellus; assembly: GCA_037177515.1. NCBI lineage: Eukaryota > Metazoa > Chordata > Actinopteri > Atheriniformes > Pseudomugilidae > Pseudomugil > Pseudomugil tenellus. The sequence goes on from JBAMHX010000010.1 coordinate 28,997,920, forward strand.
GACATGTCAGATGAGGATGAGGAGCCTGTAAGAGGAGACAGAGGTTAAGAGTCATGAACATATGAGGTCAAAGTTCATCATCCTGTTTATTACACATTAACTGACCCAAGAACTTTCTGACTCAACTGTATGAACTAAAACCACTGAAATAGAAGCTGTCACCATGGAAACCTCCACTTTGTGTTTCAATGGAAACATTTCACATGGATGTAGTTATTATATGATGAGAAGTTTAGTGATCAAGAAATCACGAGTAGATTATAACCACAATTCTCAAAAGTCTAATGTTGATTTAAACATTTATTTATTAAACTTTATTCAAGCCATTAAGATAATTTTCCAGTGATGATGAGCATCAGGAGCAAAACCACCAGGCTCCGAAACAGCTTCCTCTCTGAAGATCTCAGACTACTGAACTCTTGACTACAGAAGGGCTGATAACCTTTCTTCCCCACTTCAAGACTCTCTCTGCAGGAGGCCGAACACAACCACCATCACCCCAGCCAGAACATTCTCTTAGATGGACATCCAGGACATTTTGACGTAATTACATAGCAACATAGCTCGCCATCTTAGTGTGGTGGAAACAGACCCTAGCGACACTACAGAGGAGACATGGTAAAATCATTTTTGTGGTCAGCACATCTAATTTTTTTTAAAAAAACAAGCAGTTCAAGACCAAGTACCATCGTATACCGTTAAATTGAGTCAAGAGAGATAAGTTGCTGGGCGCCATCAAAAGATGCCACATACAATCGGATGTAATGGTGATGGTTAAAAAGTTGTGGCAACCAAAGTCCAACTATCCCTACGTCTGTGGCCTTTATTTTACATCTGGTAAGTGCACATTCTGTGATATTCTATACATAATAATATATGAACTTAATAACAAAATTAGGACGGCACAGAACCCAGGACCTCTCAATTATAACGAGTCAGTTAGTATTTAGGCTAACTGTAAGCTAACAGTTAGCGGTTACATTCAGAGCACCATAAACAATTGACAAGATTGTCTTTTAACCTTGCTTCCTTTTTGCTTCTTGAGATGTTTTTAAAAAGTCTGTGCATCTTAGATGAACTGATCGGGGTATTCCACTTTTGGCCCTGCTAATGGATCGTACAACTATATACCATATATTTCCTCATCTGAGTGACATAGTTATCTCGTTATAACTTGATATTTTTAACCGTAACATTGTTTCTCTGGGAACTTTTGATTCTGGTCTGGAGGGAACAGCGAGAAGATGAAGAGGGGTGCGTTTTAATAAGTCCAAATCTGTCGGAGGAACACATTTCCACACGGGAAAAAAAGATAACTCATCAAATTAACCTTGTTGAAACTAGGGTTAGGGTTACACATCTCGTTATAATAAGAAACCATCTTGTTAAAGTTTCTCGAATTAATGAGATTAATATATTGTTATATCAAAAAACTGTCACATTATAATGAGAAAGGTTTTTCATTAAAATGAGAAACTGGTCCAGTATTTTTTAATGGTGGTGACGGCCGTAATCTCCTTATATCGTGTGATTTTCATTTCATTTGCTGGTAGGTGAGATTAATATGAAAAAAACACATATAACTGAATGAGACTAAGAGTTGTTTACCCCTAGACAAAGATGTTGCCTTTGGTTGCCATGGCAAATACGTCATCGTGACGACATGCCGTCTAACAGAATAGAACAAAGAAGACACGGGGGGATGGGGGGCAGAGAGCTTTACCATGTCCACGAATCAGGAAAGACTCACCTCCATTTTACAGATTGACCATAAGTTTGATAAAACTCAACATTCTCATTCATGGTCCAACAAACTTTTCAACCACCACCAGGACTTTCTACAGATGTCATAGCTTCCAATATGAAGTCATATTTTGAGTTATTCGTCTAATCCTTAATGTTCATTTAAAAACTTATTTCTTCTTGGTTCTAACCTTTTTCATGTGTTCCTGCATGTAAACTTGAGCTGAAGCCAACCTCCACAGAACCCTGATTGGCTGGCAGGATCCAGACCTGCCCACTCAGCCAAGCCCGGGTGTCTCAAAATTAGGACAGTCTTACACAACTCTCTTAGCCCCCTCTGACTTTTTTGAAAAAAATAAACAAAAAAGAAAAAACACTTCCTGCTTTGCTGCCGTGCAGATGCTTCCTGCTTTGTTCTCTCTCTTATGCTGGCTTTTTTTTTTTTTTTTTGTTTTTCTGCATTTTTCTGCTTTTTCTTATGTTTACTGGCAAGAATTTCAAGAAATAAGAGCGACTGGTTACTTTCAAAATACTGGAATAATATTTTTGACAAATTTTACTGTTTTGTCTTCAGATGAACGTCTCCCAACCCTGTATCAGCAAGCTGCACCAAGTCTGAGCAACTATCTCTGAGGATAAGAGAGAATTGAAACACTAAAAGGAATTAAGTGAATGAGGATTTTATGGACTCCTTTTCGGCCCCTGTCCAAGCTGTCGAGTCTTCAAACGAACTAACTCATTTGTATGACGAATCCCATCAGATGTGGAGCCTGCCCCTGCAGATCTGGCTGACACAATTCCTTGGATTTGTCCAAATGATATGAGAACTGTGGAAGATCCCAAACCAGATGGTGAAACTGATCTCCACTACTGGAACAGTGTTGATGCCCGGCCAAGTCATCGACCCCTGCCAGAACCTGGTCGGATGTGGTTCGTGGAAAAGGTAAATCCAGCAGGAAATTTGAAGCTACAGCACTCACTCTACCACCTGAAGTCTCGCTGCACAATAAATATGATGTGTTGTCGCAAAATAATGCAAAGACAATAAGAAATAAAGGGAGAAATAGCCCCAAAACTCAAATTGGGGCAAATCACAACATGAGGACATACTGTACAATAACTCCACAACCAGGAGGAGCAGAGATGGCATTAATAACTCTGCTCCAAAAGAAGTAGACACCATTCTGATTGGGGATTCTAAAACACAACGTGTAAGAATGGCAAAGGCAGAAAATGTGACTTTTCCTGCCACTTCACTCCAGGAACTGATCGAGATTCTGACAACTATCCTGTCTTCACATCCAGATGAGATGAAGATCATTATCCACGCGGGGTCTTATGATGTTCTCTGGAGGAAAACTGGCTCAGAGATCCAAAAGAAGGATTTTTCTGTGCTTTTGGATGGAATCTGTCACTTTTAAAAAGACCACGTTTTCATTTCAGCCCCTATTCCTACAGCGGGCAAAGGAATAGAAGTTTTCAGCAGACTTTTGGGCTTGAACACACGGCTATCAGTTGCATGTATCGCCCATGGGATAAAGTTCACAAATAACTATAGTCGCTTTTGGAAGTGTAAAGAACGTGCAGCCAAATCTAACTGGATGCAGATTAGTTGGTGCACACCTATGGGACGGCAAAGCCAAACATGAAAGTACAGATAAGAGTGAAGGACGCAGCAGAGAAACCAACCCCCCCCCACCCCCAATCACTCATTTGATCCACTTCTTCACATCACCAAAAGGTTTCCCAAAGATGTCTTTATCTCAGTCTGGACCCAAGCGAAAACCATCTGTTAAGAAACACAGAGCTCCCCCTCATCATCCTCATCCTCCTCCTCCTCTGAGATCATCTGTCCTGGCAGAGCAGGACACAGGAGGAAGTGCAGGATGCTCACAAACCAGCAGCAGAGTTAAAAACAAAGATAAGATGCCATGATGTGTTCAGGGTCCCTGCTGTAGTAGACCTACTACTGACAGCTGTTCCCAGAACAAGCTGGGACCCAGTAGGATTCCAGTATTAGTTAGAAAAAGAAGAAATGGAAAAAGGTCAACTTGTAGGATGACTCTATCTAATCTGTTAACTGTACCACGTACTACTCAGCATACAGAGACCAGTATAACCTCCATAAAGTTAGCTTTACTTAATATTAGATCTCTGTCCAACAAGTCACTGTTACTTAATGACTTCCTCATTTTAACAGAACATAACCCCTTTTTTGGTGAAGTCCATCCCTGTTCAATCACCTCCGGCATATACTCAGTCATTCAGTTCACACCCTTTGTTGGAGAAAATAGAACATAACAACAACAAATGTCATTCCCTGTAATCATACGCTCATGCACTAACTTTCCTAGTTGGTCAATTACTCCCCGTTTGTTTGAGTGATGGCTCCAATCAGTCCCTGTTATCTCTGGTTCCCTATTGGTGTCCATTACACATATGAGGTCATCTGTTTCTGCACCCTTCAGCTGATAGTAATGGATCCATTCGAATAGTGAGCTCTGGTGCCAGGACTCTGTTCCTCCTTGGTTCGGTTTTTTGCATGCTTAGGTTGACCTCCACCTAAGGATGTTATGCTCGAGCCATCTGCTCGAGCTGCGTATCGAGCATGTGACACGGAAGTGTTCCGAGCAATATTCCAACACGTGATTCAGAATGCTAAAAGTCACATGACTGCACCAACTGAGGCCTCTTTACTTCACCATTTTGGATCAAGCAGTGCAAACTTCTCTTAGGAATTTCATGGAGTGGGTTTGTTAATCTCTCAGTGATTTAAAAGGCAGGAACGTAAAGTAGATTCACATAGAAATATATGTATAGAGTACATTATATATATATTTATTGAATACATATGTAGGGCCGATATATGAATAGAGTATAAGAGAGTAAAGCGACATTACAGTCATTTTTCAGGTGCTTTTTCTCCAAAGTGACTTAAATCTGATAAATAGAAACAACACAAGCACGAAACCAAACAATAGAGAACATCATAGATAAGTGCAGTCGGACTGCAGAAAGTCTAGTTGGGTACACGTAAAGAGACCGCATGACCGCATCTCCACCCAGTTCAAGCTGCTCGTTAAGCTGCATCATGAGAAAAGTTCCAGTGATGGTCAATTTATTGAATTAAGTTCATGTTTTGGGTTCTGGAGTTGCTTTATTTCACCCAGACATTGTTTGGCCTTAAAGCTGGATCAGAAATATGTCTTGATCCTTCTCGCCTTGGTTCTGATGCCTAAATGATGCTTGGGGAAAAAAATAAAGAATATATAGCTCATATGTATTGTTGTCTTAATTTTTATATTTGTTTATACAGAGAGATGTGTAAATTTGTGTCTTGTTTCACTGCGGCGCAACGAGCTGCATGAAGTGATTAGAGTCGTGTTCGCTGATGTTCCTCCTCTCATGCAAAAAATATAAAACCATTTCTATACAGCAGGTGCTCACACTTTTTACCATGTGATCTACTTATAACGTAACCAGGCTAAGTATGGGGTGCCAAGTGTAAAAATTCAGCATTAAAGTCATTGCTGACATGTTTTCCTTATTTATCTCACTTTTATTATATTTAGTACTTTTCGTTCAACATTTTTTAATATACCGTATACACACTTTCATATACACTTTTAAAGATGTCAAATATCAAATTTAATCTAAATATAAAGTCTAAATCTAAATGTTAAATCTAAATGCTAAATGTTAAATCTAAATGCTAAATATTAAATCTAAAT
>JBAMHX010000011.1:58912-69578 GCA_037177515.1 Pseudomugil tenellus
TTAGAGTCCCCAATCAGCCTATCCCCAAGCTGCATGTCTTTGGACTGTGGGAGGAAGCCGGAGAACCCGGTGAAAACAAACTCCACACAGATAGGCCACCGTCCGAACCAGGGATCGAACCGGCAACCTTTTTGCTGTGAGGCTGCAGTGCTAACCACCTCGCCACCGTGGAGCCCCTGTGTTTGGAATAACAATTTGACAATCCCACTGGAAATTGTGGGGGCAGTATTGAGTTGTATAGCTGGCACACAAGCAGATAAAAACAAACTAAAGAAGAAGAGAAGCAAGAGGAAGACAAGGGGGGCTTTCCAAAACAAATCCTCCTCCCTATCCCTATGTACTTCCCCTATAGGTGCCATCGCAGCTGAAAGAGGTTCCCTGATTGTGTAGTAGGGTATAAATCCGAAACCTTTGCATTCGGACACCCTCGCCCCAGCGGAAACAGAAAATGGCCGTTGCCATGGTTCCAAACCTGACGTCATTGACAGTAGCGCCATCACCGTTTTACTTGGTGTGCTGCAGAATGCAAGAGAATGATCTACCAGAAGGCGCAAACGTCTACGGACATTTTTGATAATGTTGCGCCACCTTAACATCTGCTTCCTCACCCATGATACCCAGAACAGTTACTGTTACAAGTTACAATTAAATTTAGGTTTTTGCACTTGTTTAATTTGCTTGCTTTTGATTTGAGAAAATATCATTATACAATGCCACTTGTCTCTGTATTACTTGCAAAAAATATAGTAACATTTTATTATATTACTGACAACTCCTTAATTATGTCTCTGGAATGACAGAGACTATTACTATTTCACATTTATACAGACAGATAACTTTTTTAATATTGTAGGGCAGTAGCTTATTAAGGTGAGATACTGTGGCGCATGCACTATGAACTTACTCCCAGCCTTCTTTGAATTTTTTAGGTTAAATACGTCATTCTTTTCAGCGCGCAGCGTGATTGGCTGTTTCACTTTTCAAAAAACCCTTGCAAATTCAAATATTTATATATGAATTAAATAATTAATTTAAGTAGTTAATGATTGCACCATTACTGCAAGCCATGTGTTTTCTCACTGTATATCTATGTTTTGTAGACCTGGTGATTTTTTATTTATTTAATGGTACAAATAAATAAATAATAGCATTCAAACAGGCCATGTGCGGAACTTATACGACCCTTTTTCCATGGCGGTGTCTGAGTGCTGTTTGCATTGCACACTCGCTTTTTAGGGCTTAATGGGACACTTTCATTCACCAGTAATTGGTTTCGGATGGCACTTAATATGGCGACCACTCCGCGTGAACGCGCAAACCGAGGGCAAGGGAGTTGGGGCTGGTTTCAGAAAAGGCCAGCCAGTGATTCGTAGAAGTATTCCTGAGTCCATGCAGTGATTTCCAGTAGACCTTCACCTTAGTCCCACCGAAATTCCTCCCGATTATATAAGTCCTTCAATGTTATGCATTATAGATGGTGGACCTCAGGCCTTTATAATTTGATATTGAGGAGCGAAACTGTTCCAACGTAGACAGTCTCAGATTAATGAATCTTTCTCAATCTTTACATCTGAGAGATGCTCCCTCCAATTCTTTATTTCTTTCAATTATTTTTCCAACATTTGGTTTTGTTAAAGGTTTTTACAGATATTTTGCAGCCTACAGATTCAAATTACTTAAATATCTTAGTTTCAGCATATAAATGTTGTTTATGTTTTAATAATAAAAATCTGGGTCCATGAGATTGGCAAGAACTGCATTCAGTTTTTGTTGACATATTACAAAGTCCCAGTGTTCTAGAATAGGAGTTGTAAATATAAAAAGCCATTATATGTTTTATATTCATGCACATGATAACAGATTTTTGTGACTACACTTATCTACTACACTCTTTTGCAGAATTATTGACGTTAGATCTAAAAACCGTAGCGAAATTAGTTTCTTTTAAGTTCATTATAGAAAAAAAATAATTTGAAGGCATATAATTATATTTAAAAAAAATATAAATCACAGATATATCAGCTTGGAGCTATCTTACTGCAATGACAAGAGAACATACTGAGTTTAAAAGACACAATATGGTGGTGGACTTAGCCTGAAATTAAGCAAAGCTCTCAGATTTAAGACTGACTTCTGAATTGAGCTGAACTGATCCAAGATAAATCTGAAGGTGCTGTCTGCTTCAGCTTTGATCTGCTTTCCAACTATCACAATATTTCTTAACACAGCATGGAGCTGATGTGTTTGACCTGATTCAAGTTAGAAACTGAATACGGGGATCAGCATGAGGAGGTCTATGATGGTCGCGTACATGCAACAGCAGGCATTCAAATCCAAAAACCATAGTTACTGTTACTCTAATAGATTAAATAGTTTAAAAGCTTGATAGCTGCACACAAAGTGTTAAATTCTGTATTTCTCTCCTTTAATCTATTTAAAAGTATAAGTTTAATTGGATAATGCCAGCTGCTGTATTAGAAAGTAATCAGGTGTTGCAAACAAGGATGCTAGTGATCATATGGGAGCTGCTCAGATACATCCAGAAATGTTTTTTTTTTTACAATGTAAGGTCTTATGACTCACACCAAATGGGATCAGTTAAAATTTCAGTCTATTTGTTGATTTGATTATGTAAAATTCTGTGTTTAGGCATCCAATAATAACCTCATGAACAAGTTTATTTAGTAAATGTACTGATGTGTTTTATTGATTTATGCTTCTTTCATCCAAATGTAGGGTGATAGCTTTTTAAAATTTATTTAGCTCTTTAAATGACAAACATAAAGTTCAGATATTTGAATGTCTCTCACACAAATCTGGTGTTGGCTTTACAAAATGAGGTGCAGCTGGAGGACCTTCAGGCCAATCAGATGGTGGGCAGGGCCAGTGTTTGAGTCTACAAAGCCAAGTTCCTTCCACACAGCACTGTGTTTCTATCAGATGAGATGGAACAAACGTGTGTAGAAATGAGGTTTATCTGGATGACTTTATGCTTTTTCTGTGGCACTTTAGTAGCAGCAGCAGCAGCTCCTCAAAGTTCAAGTCAGAACATTATTCCTCCAGCCAGCAGGAATAAAAATCAGAGACCGTACAAGCCTCAATCTCAGCCGCCCAGAGGTAAGCGTGGCGTATGACCTCATTTGTTCACTAATGTTTTTTAAATGGGAAATGCTAAGCTAATTTTGTTGATCCTCACATAAATGTGAGTAAAACTAGCTGGTGTTCATGTTACTCTAACAAAACATTTCAGTAATGCTTAGAGTTCATAACTGGATGGCAAATTTGACCAACTTTTTATTCCTTACATGAAGCAGGTCATGACCAGAACTTTTTCTGTTTAAGTGGGTTGCTGCTTAACTTGGAGGCATTTTCAGTTAAACATACTTAGCAGACCTCTGTCTGAAGCACAAAGTATTTATTAAACATCAGCATCTGACAATGAATTCTTGGCTGGAATTTTTTCCGTAGACAAAGCGTCTCTCTCATGGCACCAAAACAGCTGAAGTATGTCTGATGTAACTTTTTTTTCCCCCTGTACTTCTTTTTCTATTTTTGTTTTGGTATCTCATTCCATTGAACAGGAGACAGTTAACTAGTCAAAGCAAAAAGTTAAAGGCATTTTTGTTTTGACTGTTTGTTCCTTGACCTTGATGTGAAACTTCTAAGATTTCTCAGTCCTAAACACCTCAGTTGTCTTACAAAAACAACTTCACAAAAATAAAAAGTAGGCTCTGGTTGCGATTCAGGTGTCACATTGCCATAAAAAATGTTACTTAAACCGCATAAAGGGGGGAAAAAAAAAGTAACTTATTTTGTAGCCCATTTGTGACTGACTGCAAAGAAATGAACTATTGATGTTTACAAAGACATTTTTAACATCCTGTAATCTTAGAAGCACTGAAGCCCTTTTATCTATTTGTAGAAATTGTCATACGTCAAACTTGCTGTTTGTTATATTTGTCTCAACTTTCATCGGTTTATGGCCTTTTTTAACTTTTAAGGACATAAATTTAAGTACTATTTTGTCTAAGACTTTTATAATAAGGACTTTTTTTTTAATAAAGACATTATAATAAGGCTTTTCAACTGTTGAATGACTTGGACTTGTACAAGAAAGTCACCTAAAATCCTGCCATCTCCCCCCTCCCAGATGTCCAGCAGGAGAAGCAGTTTATGAGTGAACCCCTAGCGTGGAAGTATCCTGAACCACCAGCAGAGGAAAAGCCCCGGTACCCTCCACATTTTGAGCTGAAGGTCCCAATGCCAGCTGAAAGTGTCAGCGCGGTCTGTGGAGAGAACTTTGTCCGGGTGGAGGTCAAAAAAGACCTACTGGGGATCGGTAAACCTGTCTTAACTCAAGATGTCTCACTGGGAAGATGTGGTCCCGTTGGGGAGGACCCTGAAATCATCATTTTTGAGTCTGAGCTGCATGATTGTGGCAGTGAGCTGCTGGTGGGTTTTCAAGTTGAAGCATCTGCATCTAACGTGACATCGGAGGTTTAATCAGTCGGTTCAGTTATTGCCTGTTTACTGGATCATTCTTGCTGTAGTCCTCCCAACAAGGGCTTTTATCACCTTTAGATGCAGCCATGAGCCTGAACCAAACTCCTCCTGGGTTAGTGATACCAGTTGGATGGGAATTTGCACAGGCGTTATTGGCAACTGCACTGCTGATGATATTCCCCTTAACCCTTAAATCTCTGTACATTTTGACATCCTATTGCTTGCATGGTCCACAACCTGCAACTTTGTGGTGTGAACTGAGGATAAAGTACCCTTTATGTGCTCTACAGACATTTTCCAGACCCAGTCAAAGACATTTGCAATCCAGTTTCTGCATATATTTAATTTGAGCCTCATTATCTGACAACTTTGGCTGTCCTGGAAAAGTCTGTATGATTTTTAAAAATGGTGAAAGTTGTACAAGCATTTCTATATTTTAGAAAACCTGGACAAAAATACATGAGTTTGACTGCAGAGCTCCAGTGTGAGGCCATTTTGGTGTAGGCTCATCAGGCCACCTCAACACAGCAGGAAGTGGACTTTTCACCAAGTTTAATTTCAGACCTGCATTGAATACGTTTTAATTTTATGAAATGGCCTGGCAAATTAGCAGATCAGTGATCATGCTAAAGTGTGTTGATCAAACGGCTTACCTTTTAATGATCCCTTTGAAAGTTTTTGGTAGTTTGCTGACTTAGTATGAACAAAATTCAGCCTTCCAGAGGGAAATTGAAATTATTAACTGTTAATAATTATTAATGGACAATATTGAACTGCAAATGATAAACGTAAGATCTTAATGGGAATCATTTGTGGTCATGCTGATATGAAAAGTTGGTTTCATCTCATCTATCGTTTCTGTTACCACAGTAAGGGTTTTATTTTTCCCTGTTACATGGTGGAGGTGTCATGGTAGACCCTGCATTAAAACATTCCCCACAGTAGAGCTTTGCAGCCAGAGTCATTTCCAAATACGGAAAACTGGAGTTTAATGCAGGGATGCTATTTCTAGTCTTGCATTAAACCTTTCCCGTTGGGCTGGTTTTAATAAGTTAAATTGAATTTCTGCAATGGCTTAAGTTCTGCACATGCCTGTTAATGATGCACATAGTTGAGTCAAGTGTTAATGCAGGGAGTCGCATTAAGCCTGCAGGACAGTAGCTTATCCTGAATTAGCCATTGCTGTGCTTGGCAGAGAGAATTTCATGCATGTGAGTGTCAATTGTACAGTTGTAGATCTGCAAGGTTGATTTTTGTTTTATTTGGTTTAAAGCTGTGTATAATTAGTTACATCTTGACCGCTGGTTACAAATTTAAGACAGTAGGTTTGAAATACAAAAAAGATTTATAGCTTTTGTGCTAATGAGGCAACAAAACGGGCGACTTGCTATGAAACTGAGGTAAAAAGTAAACTGAAGAACTGCAGAAAGATTGAGGTAACTTTTAATGTTTTTTTTTTTTTTAGATGTCTGAGGACACGTTAACCTATGTGTTCACTCTACTGTACACTCCCTCGCCACTTGGAGATGGATCCATTGTTCGAGGAAGAGAAGTCTCCGTCAGCATTGAGTGCCACTACCAGAGGTAAAGTCTCTTATTTCGAAAACCAATAAGTCTGACTCAAAATTTTGAACAGCCTTCCACGCAAGCTTTCAATTCTGCTGTGTGCAATTTATTTCTTTGCCCCCACTTAACCTTTGCAGGAAGCATGACGTAAGCAGTGGGCAGCTGAAGCCAACCTGGGTTCCCTTTACAGACCGCAAAGACACTGAGGAAAATCTAGTCTTCACCCTGCAGCTCATGACTGGTGGGTTTCCTTTCACTCAACATTGTTTTCCTCACCGTTTACATAAAATCCTGCAAGGAACTCTGTGGCAGATGAGTTACTAACTTGTCGTCCTGTCTGCCAGATGACTGGCAGCTCCCTCGCCCATCATCTCAGTTCCTGCTGGGTGACGTGATGAAGTTTGAAGCCTCAGTTAGACAGTTCCATCATTCTCCCCTACGAGTGAATGTGGACAGCTGTGTGGCAACTGTTGTGCCGAATATTGATACTGTCCCACGATACACCTTTCTTGGAAACAAAGGGTTAGTTTTGTTTATTATTTTTAAAGTACATTGTGTTTTTGTTTAACTTTTTTTTTTTTTTTTTATCTGGATGGATTTGACTCAGTTTCTTATCAATTCAAGATCTTCAAAACTAGTAAAATAAATCACACATTACATAAATGCATCCATTCAATTTAATGTAAAACATTGCTACCTCATCTTTAGGTACATTTGGGCTCATGATTGTCATATGAATCATCTGACTTTAGTAATTTCATTCTCTCTTTCAATCAGGTTTATTTGTTTAAATCATTATGGTACATTTAAAATGTGTGAATATCAGTATTTATGGTACAATGAGACAATTTCTGGCTAGTCTAAACACTTTGAAGGATAAATCACTTCAGTATGATGCTGCTCTAAACTTGTCAAATCAGAACAATTTGAATATTCTCTGAAAGAACAACTCTCTGCTTTTTTTGTATTAACCATTCAGGTAATGTCTCCAAAATTAACAAATTTCTTGGTATGGTTTGATAGGCCACAATCTTGAAATTGTAAATGAAGACATTTATAGTAAGATGTAAATATATATTTAGAGAAATTAATACCTGGAAATGTGTGGAAAAACATTAAGTGTAGTTTCTTATCGGTTAAATATCCACTTAATTTTTTTCTTCAATGATCCAGATCTACTTTTTTGGTGGTGTTTGGCCAGTCTTAGAGTGTATCTTTGCTCATGTGACATTAGTGGAACGTTTGGTCACTATTGATCAAGCTTTGCATCAAATATCTTGTTTCTGCAGAGTATACTTTTTACTTCTTTGAAACAAATCTTATTCTCTTATTAGACTCAACTCTAACAAATATTTCAAGAAATTAAACCATCTTTTTTATACATAGTTTCAATCCTGTAATATTTGCTCCCCCACAGCTTTTCATTTCACTTTTTTTTATATTGTACATTAAGCATTCTGCCACCTCTGCGTTGTGTTCAGGTGTCTGTTTGACAGTCAGCTGACAGGCTCCAGCTCTAAGTTCATGCCTCGGACTCAGGATGACAAGCTGCATTTTGAGGTGGAGGTGTTTAGGTTTGAACAGGACTACAGTGGTGTGGTGAGAAATTTTATCTTTGTTTTCACTGTGTACCTGTGAGAATTTAGTTCCCTACTGAAAAAGAAGAAATTCTCTCTCCAGCTTTACATCACCTGTAGTCTGAAGGCCACATCAGCTGCTGCACCTGTCACTACCACAAGCAAGGCCTGTTCCTTCTCTAATGGGTAAGATATTTTAATGACTTATAGTATTTTTAATAACATTTTTATTTTAATGTAGTGGAAACCAAATGTCAAGCACCCTATTGGCAATGTCAGATCAATATGGTTGAACCTATTGATCAGATGCTTGAATGTTTTCGGACTATCAAATTTTGGCTCTTGGTTGGCAGGTGGAAGGAGGCCAGTGGCATTCATCACACCTGCGCCTGCTGTGATGCTAACTGTGGTGGGCGTGACTCGGGCGGGATGGGTAGGTGCTCCACTGCAGTTTGTCATATTTGTGTGTACACAAGGCTTCTAGCACTACTTAACAGCTAAATCTACATAAACTTGCTCTTTGTCAATACGACATGAAACAAGGCCTATGCCCCTCGTATTCCGCAATCCTCAAAGACATGGTACAGTAATATAAAGATGCACATGTTCAGTCACAAAGCTCCACCTGGTTTAGAAACTTTGAACCAGTCCAGTATGGCGTCGGGAAGGATGCATTCTGAGGTCATGACCTTTTTATTTGCACTTGATTTGAGGCCACTGAGAGAAATGGTTCCAGAGATATAGCTGAATCAGTTTTTAGTGTTTGGGGGGTGCATAAAGCACCACTTGGTGGAGAAACTCGGACATCGTGGAATTTGTCCCTTTGGATATAAACTGGTATATGTGTGTCGAAATTCTATTGTGAAAATTATTTGAGTTATCGCGCTCACACGAAGGATATCTGGGAGCGGCCATGATAAAACCATAATATCCTGACACACTCCGCATTTGGGAACATAATGAAGCACCGCCAACAGAAGGAAGAGCTGCGACTGTGATTCATCTTGGTGGGACTTAAGTTGTTGTTGTTTTAAAGTGAAATACTTTGCTGTAATGACCTTTATGTTTTTTTAAACGCAATGTTTCACCCATTATGTGCCTGTTTAGGAATTAACATCTAAGTGTAATTATTACCCCCCCATCCACTTTTTAAAAAATTAAAAACAATGGTTTGGTATGTGTTGCAGGTGCTATGCTGGAGCAGGAAAGTGTTGTTGGACCAATTGTTGTGAAGGAAAGACCTCTACGAGGGAGACACTGAAGTCTAATAAAACATGCACACTGGATGGACTTGTAGGGTTCTTATGCTTGATATGATGTATCTAAAAATGTATCAAATTCTTGCAAACCTTGCCTTAACTCACTGGCTGGTTTGGATATTTTTATTTTATTTTTTTTTATATAAACTGACTAAACCTGTTAAGCTTCATGTGCGTGCAATAAAGAAATCCATTTCCTGCACCAAAATTGGATATTGCACTGCAGGAGCTTGAGTTTCTTATGAATTCTGTCTGGTACCCCCTGTAGCCTTGCATGATACAGATATTTTGTCTTAGTTTGTGTTAGACTTCAGCTTTGTCGACATGAATTGGGTGAACATTCTGCAGAACCTTTCTTACATTCTGAAATGTCCCCATAAAATGTTGCTTGAATAACTGGAGTTGACCTCAAGGTTTTAATCCGATTAGGTTTGAGTCCTTTTTTTCTTTATTTAAAGGCTGTTTAAATCTGGTTCTCAAGACTCTTATCCTGCCAATGTTTTGTAGCCAAACACATCTGCAAATGAAATGGCTCCAACAGTTTAAATGAGTTGCTGACATCTAGTGGTAAATGTAGGCAGTAACTTCAAATGTCAAGCACTGTAGTGAAGAAACTGCAGCCAGAATTCTTCCAAACATTTAATCTGAGTAGACTCAAAGGGTGCTCTAACAAAAGACCCTGCAGTTTTAAATGTAATCTCACTTCAAACACATTTGTACAGACACAGGAGTAAAAACTGCAATGTAGCAGTTCATATAGGTTATTTTTAAATTTGTCATTGATTTTTCTTACATGCTGCACCCTTTTATGTATTGTAAAGCCCAATAAAACTTATGCTGAATGTGGCATGTCATGGTGAAGTGTGTGAGTGTAAAAATGCTCCCAAACTGCTCCTGTCTTTCACCTTTTTTGTGGTTCTGAAGAACTATGGGATTTCTCGGACTGGAGCATCAGAATATCTTCTATAAAAGCAAACATACAAATGGCTTTGTTTCAAATAACTCCTGCTTAATATTTCAGAGTCATTTAGTTTCAGTAAACTGAGGACAGTCCATCTACTTTTATTCAAATAAAAATCCTTAATTTTCGACAATTGTAAGATCTGCTGTTTGGAGCCACTTAACGAATGTTAGATTTTTTTTTTTTTTTTTTTTTTTGTTCACTAAAATTGACTAATCTTAAAGTTCACACAGCATTAAGTTGGACAACAATTAGCTTCATGTCAATTCTTTTTTTTTTCTATCACACTGCATTTATTTTTGTCTATAATTTTGGAATACTAGAGTTGGACATCCAGCACGTCCCAAAAACTCTCAAAGGACTTCAGGAGCCAATCCATGTGTGAAAATTATTCTGTTCCCTGACTGATTCTGATATTGCCTACTAGAAATATGGCTGTGACATCAGAGAAACTGGCATAGCCTGGTGTTTCTGTAGATCTACTCCTGATGATTTTCCATTAATCCGAAGCTAACAGGAACTTTCATTTTTAAGGCTTTTGTTCTAATTCAGGATATATGCACTTCGGCGTGCAGATTTCTGGGCTACAAACGTCATTGTGTCAGGACAAGTACTGTTCTGTTTGCAAAGCTCCTTCGAATCCACCACGAATCCATTTAGGCCAAGGATACAAGTGGAATACTGCAACCTTTTCTCAGATCACTTACATGTCCTTTCCTAAGCCTCAGACTGTGGACTCCACATAGACCGAGCAACCCTTTTGCTGAATGGTTCGATACCAGTAAACCATAGTTTAAGAT
>JBAMHX010000011.1:73061-99898 GCA_037177515.1 Pseudomugil tenellus
GAATGTGTACTATGTAGTGTAAAGCGCTTTGAGCGGTCAACATGACTGGAAAAGCGCTGTATAAGTACAAGTCCATTCCATCCATCGCAGCTCCTCCGTGCTAACACAGAGTTGATGCTAGGTTGAGACAGAGAGCAGGAGGCGCCGCCACTAAGCAGGATCGGATATGCGTTGTTCAAGCAGTACATAATTTGCATCGTGGATGATTTGTACTTAAACAAACCGTGTAACTTTTTAAAAGAAAATATTCCCACGCCACACTTCGCAGTGACCTCTATATGATCAGACTATTTTTGATAAACACGGAAACTCGCAGGTAACTGAGCAGGCTTGTGGAGTTTCTTTTTATAAAAAAAAAAAATGCCCTCATGTGGTGAAGAGTTGAATTATTCCCACATAGCAAAATCCATTTAATTCTATTAAGACTGACTACACAACAGGACTTGCATTAGTTTAATCGATTTAGAAAAAATGTCATTGACTAAAATCTTAATCAATAATCAATTAATTATACCCATCCCTAATAAAGTTATAATTTATCATTAGCAACTACTACAGGTCAAAGATATCTGTTATGTTGTGTATTTGAATAATCTGGGAACACTAGATAATCAGATTGTGGTTTGCTGTATCTGCTTAGAGGGCTCGTTGCTGCACAGGAGAACGCTACTGTTCAACCTACCGGAAACTTCACAACCTCGATTTCAAAGAACTTTTAGTTAAGTTTGTATATGTTACCAACACGACCCTGCTAGTTGGGAATCTTTCAAATGCTCTAAAGTTTTGCATTAGTTGAAAGCAGATGTGTAAAGTCCCTTCACAACCAGCAAGCGACAGATAGCGGCTCAGGACGTAGAGTAGCCCGTCTATTGACTCGAAGGATCCCCCGGTCCCTGGGCAAGGCTTCTTAATCCACTACTGTTGGAAAACACTGGTGTATGAATGTTTCAGAGCCAGTTGCTAGACCAACGGTACAAAGCAAGTGAGCAAGGAAGGTTTTTTTTTATTTATTTTTTTTATTTAAAGTTTTTCAAACAACAAAACTTGAAAATTCTGATTCTTAAACAAATATTGCAAGTTATGTTTTTGAATTTATTTTTTTGGCATCCTGATTGTTCAAGCTAGTTGATCCACACTATGAAAATAAATGAATAGATTAAAGGTTTTCAGTATGAACCAGTATGTCATCTGGAATTGGTTCTTAATCATAGTATGAGGCACTGTGTTTCAGGAAATCCAGTGCTTACTGTCCTTTCATGTTTCTTACTTTAGCTTATTTACTGTCTTTCTTTGACCAGATCCTCTGTTTCTGAGGTTTTTTTCCTTCTAATCAGATAATGACGTTCTATCTTTGGAACACAGAAGTCAGTTTTTTCCATGCTGGGTGTTTTTTTATCAGCGCACACACAGGCAGGGAGAGACTATGGCAGCACAAAGTAAAAGTCTACTTTCAGCCTGTAAAAGAATACACTCACATTAATGTGACCTCATATACAGTCTGCAGCCTTGCATATTTACCTTTAAGTAAAAATAAAGAAATAAATAGCTACTCTTTCTTTAAAAAACGTCTTTTATTAGATTTAATTCTATATCACCGTTGTATTTGCTTCCCTCAACTCATTGGCTGCTTCCCAGCTGCTGAGTAATTTTACTGCTACAATAAGAATTTAGGTCAGTGAGCCACTGTTACAGGATTGTTTTCTCTATTCAGCTAAAGCTAAACATTATTTACCCGATCCGTGGTCGGGTTGCAGAGGCAGCAGGTTAAGCAGGGAGGCTCAGAATTGCCTCTCCCCAGCCACATAGCTCATCAGAGCGGATCCCGAGACGTTCCCAGCCCAGTTGAGACATAACCCCTCCAGCGTGTCTTGAGTTTTTTTCTGGGGTCTGATGGGGAAACCTGAAAGTATAAAAGGATGAAAGTAAACCATCATCACAGAGGAAGAAACGCACTCATCTAAGTGTGATGTAAGGTCAGAGTCACAGGAAAATGCATGAATATACTGAAATATATTTACTAGCCAATCAGTTTCATTTATTCCTGATGACGCTAGCATTTTCCAAAATAAATACCAATAATTAATCCAGTTAAAAGTACTTTACACAACAATCCAACTGGCTCGTCAACACAAGATGTTGTGAAAATAAATTTATTATAAAACTAAAATTACCTTGACGAATCTATATTATAAATCAATAATCTTTGCAGTAATACTTCTCATGATCAGATCACAATGCCAAGTTAATGCTGATAATGTGTCGAACTGTTGGTTTCACACGACAATTTCATGTTCTGTGGAGTAACTGCAGATCCTATATCCTGAGAATTTAAAGCAGTAATGGTCACTCTGTTAACCAGAACGATATTCAGCCGGGCTACGGTCATGGAATTGGTGATAACACCGTTTTAGATCCTTAAAGGGTAAGCTGTTTGGAGAAACTCTGGTAACCATGTTGTTTTCCTGCAGGGTTTTGTGTTCCTTTGTTTCATCGTCAACCAGACTCAGGTAGGAGCTTTAGTTCCCGTGTTGCAGTGGATCATTTCTACCTGTAGCCTTAGTGGTCGTGATGTTGCTGTTTGAACATGTTTCTGTGATTGATGGATAAATTATGAACTTAGGTTTAATTTTAGAGACAAACATTCTGTTCCAAAATGATGTGGAGAAATTTAAGCAACCAAACCAAATTACCTTTTAATTTTCAAAAAGAAGCTTAAAAATGGATAAATTTGGTCGCACTGACTAAAGGCGGCAGACCTTATTCATCATCCCAATTTGATTCTGTGCTATCCAAGGAATAAACCAAATGCTGTTGGTGTAGAAAGTTACATTATTTCTGTGTTCATAACATCCAACCTAACAGAAACATGCAGATTCCCTGCAGCTCCTTTTTCATGTGTAGTGTAGGTCAGTAGTTGACATATCTCTGCTGTGTTTGTGAAATCTCTTCATCTTGTAAATAATCGTGCTGGGTTTTTTTCTGAATAGCTTCTTTCCAGATGTTTTTCTAGAAATGGTTTCGTAATTCCACCAAATACAAGCTTCATGTACCTTAGCTGCTGATTTATCTTTATTGAAACTTAAAGCTGCTTCTTCATCTTCATGGATGAGTTTTAGCAAAACCATTGGTTTCAGCTCGGAGGAAAATCCCCAGTTCTCACTGGTTTAGGGTATTTTAAAAGGCTAAAAGGTTAATTGTTAAAAGGGAATTTGGTTTCTCAGGGTCATTATCGTTGTTCATCACTCCTCTGGTAAGCATCAAATTCGCATCAGACAAACAATGACATCTTGGAAGATCCCTCGATAACCTCGGGAATTCCTTGCATCCTTTGATGTTCAGCTTTCTTTAAGGTAATGGACGCTTAAAACTCTGTTTGATTTCATGGCCGTACTCTGTTCATCACCAAGCACAGACTGATGCATATTCACCTGCCCACAAATGTAGATACAGTTTGTGACAAACAGAACGCAGCAGCTTTTATGGGAGGGGTCCACTGAGGATGGTTCCAATGTAGGCTCCACTGTCAGACCACCTCCATCATTCGGCAGAAGAAACGAAGACTTTTTTAAATGAAGTTACATGATGAAACTGAATAAGAAATGTTCCTCAATGAAATGCTTTAAAAGAAGTCAGCCAGTGGTGTGTTGGAATTGTCAATTTAAAAATTTTTCTAAATATGATTTACCCACAAATCAGCAGGAAGCGCCGTTTGCCCGGACTCTTGAAGGGGACGGACCAGTCCATTCACCTTAAGTGCCTCGGCGGGAAACGCTGAACAACAGACATATCATGAAGACCTAGCCTTTCAGCCACTGTTTCTGAGTGACATTTACTAGGGTTGGAAGGCTAGAGTTTTGAAAATTTTTGTTTTTCATAGACATAAAGACCAGACCTGGACTAGACCTACTAGTAATTAAGTAATTTAAAACCAAAATAAAATATGAGTAATACTACATGAGTTCACAGGCCAGGCTAGAGAAAATATCGCCAGTATTGTGTCAGTTTAGCATGCTAGCCTTGTCTGTTAGGTTATGGATATGGAATCTAATATGGATATAATATGGAATAGCTGTGTGCTGTTTTGATAGATGGGTAACAGTAATGGTTTATATTTTATTTAGCAATAGTTATTAGTTAATCTTTACATGTTTATGTGCAATTTGGGCAAAGTCACTGGATGCTAATGAGCTAATGCTACAATACATATTTAAATGACATTACAACTGTCTTATAAGTACAGTTTCATGTGCTTAATCTGGGTTTATACGTGACATTCCTAATATATGGGAATGTCATGCAAAACCAGATGTAACCTAATGCCAGCCTGGAAGTACTAAAGTTACCCTGTAAGTTTAGTGTAACTGTAAATGTGTGACTTGAGTAATCTCCTGATGCATGAACTGATGTTTTGAACAAATAACGAGCATCCATGCATCATTTATTGGATAATATAACTGAGATAATTGTAAGCAATATCACAGGTTTATTTGAAATCCACTAGTTCTCCACTAGTATTCCCAGGAGTTCAACTAGTATTCCCAGGAGTTCAACTAGTATTCCCAGGAGTTCAACTAGTATTCCCCGGAGTTGAAGACGTGTTGGGTTTCCTATTCCTCCATTTAGCTGCAGGTGATCTTAAAAGGATGTCAAAAGCCAACGCAAGTAACTTTTAGAAATCATGTTTTGTTGATTTTCCAGCGGCAATAGCTCGTTGCGTTCGTTACGTAAAAGCCAGCAGCAGTTACTACTGCCATATATGCGCTTACGAAGGGGGGTTGACTTTCAGCCCTACCCCTTGTTTAAGGGGCAAATGGTGAGGGGTTGAGGATGGGGTAGGGGTAAGAATGCGAAGTGGGATTGGGCCAAAGTTCCTGAACAATGGTTACAGTTAAAACCACTATGTTACGTTTCAGGGTGCTTAGTTTCCCAGCCATCTGTGGATATATCCCTTTGGTTTAAAGGTTTATTTTTCTTTCTTTTTCTCCTGCTTTATAATGTGTTCATCCAGATATGTGTGAATGTTGGCCTTATGAATTTGTCTGCTATTCTGATAGAACAATTTTTCTGTTTTTATGTTGCTTCCTGCCGACAAACATCTGGGTTGACGTAATGAACTCATTCTGAATGTGAAAAAGGTTCATCGTTCATCTGCTCCCTGTCAGATGGAAGCTGCTGGTAATTTTAAGCTTTGCGCATCTTTGTTGCTCAGGTGTGTGTCACAGTGTGCCGGTGTCTGAGATCATCTCTGTCAGAGAGGAAGACGAGGAAAGTGGCAGCAGACGAAATGATGATGGCAGCTGGAAAAAGATCAAAGAGAGAGACGGAAAGGACTGCAGGCAGGCCTTCACAGGTAAACTGAATAATTTATCTGAAAATAGTTCAGTCGTATTTATTTAAGTAAAAAAAAGGGAAGAAATGAGGTAAAACTGAAAAAATAAGCAGAATCTTAAGCTTAAAGCATTATCTATAAAAAAAAGAAATTAATTATGTGGCCTTCATTTCTTTCCCTTCTTTGCTTTGTTTGTTTGTTCAGCTGTTCTTTTAAATGTTTATTTTAATTGTTAAATATTGGTAACTGCATTGGCTTAGTGTTGACTTATCCCTCTTGTGTGGTGTTACATGAGCTTACGCCGGAACAATGTACAGCTAAAAGTTGGAATAAATTTAAATGAAGGGATATCTAGAAAGAAATTCATGAATTTTCTTTGTTTCTTACTGGAAAAGAGAACATTTAGAAAATGTTTTTCAGCCTTAAATTATGTCTAACCTAAAAATGGGCAAATAGTGGTGGGCTTTGTAAATGATCATATTTTTTTGACTTGCTTCTGCTTCGTCTTTAGTGTCGTATGTGGAGAGGTGTCGGCAACACCGCTGGCGGTGTGCTCAGGTGACCTTCACATGTCCAGATGGGGCACTTTGTCAGAGCTGGATTCGCAACATCACAGAGCAGCTTGCCAACATCTGTAAGACACATAGGTTAAATATTACACACTTCTGCCATAAGCTTTTTCTCATCAGTTTTCTGTGATTTCTGTGTGTGTGTGTGTGTGTGTGTGTGTGTGTGTGTGCGTGTGCGTGTGTGCGTGTGTGTGTGTGTGCTTTTAGCCACCAGACCCAAACAGTTGCTGGTCTACATTAACCCGTACGGTGGGAAGCGTCAGGGTAAACGCATCTATGAGCAGAAGGTCGCCCCGCTATTTGCTAAGGCTGGCATCTCCACACACGTCATCGGTACGCTACTCTCATCCCGCTGCTCACCAAATACCTCCGACAGAGTTAAAACAGCTAATATGTGTTTGTGTTTCCGTTGCTATAGTTACAGAATATGCCAATCATGCAAGGGATCACCTGAAAACAGGAGCTGAGCTCAAGAAGTTTGATGGGTGAGTTTTTTTGTTTTGTTTTTTTTTTGTTGTTTTTTTTTTTACATTTTTAATCAGCTTGGTGGGAGGCACTATGAGGCTTCTCACTGCAGCCTCCCAGTGAGAAGGTTGCTGGTTCGAATCTCGGCTCTGGCCTTTCTGTGTGGAGTTTGCATGTTCTCTCCATGTTGGCGTCCTGGTTCTCCGGCTTCCTCCCGCCGTCCAAAAACATGCATGTTGGGTTGATTGGTCATTCTAAAATGTGCTTAGGAGTGAGTGTGTGTGTGTGTGTTTGTCTGATTGTTCGTCTCTCTGTGTTGCCCAGTGATCTACTGGTGTACTGTCCAGACTGTACCCTGTCTCTCGCCCAATGACTGCTGGGATATGCTCCAGCTACATGAAATACATGGAGCAGTTAATAAAATGGATGGATTGATTAGGTTTGGTCATCTTATCAGTTTATCTGGTTATGTATGTATCTATTTTGCTTGACCTTTCTGCCCAGTGTGGTGTGTGTAGGAGGAGATGGCATGTTCAGTGAGATCATGCACGGTCTGATTTGGAGGACGCAGATGGACAACAGCATAGATCCAAACTCTCCTGATGAGAAGCTGTCTTCCTGCTCGCTCCGAATTGGAATCATCCCTGCAGGTGAGAAACACTGATACAAGTCGACTTGTATTTTAACTCTGTTTTTCTTTGTAATGGTGGGGCTCACTTGCCCCCTTAAAGCCTAAAGCATCATATTTGATACACTGCTTGTTTCTCCAACATAAAACCACAATATTTCTTTTTTTTTCCTTCTTTTTAAAAAAAATTACAGTATTATTTTAAATATATATATATATATATATATATATATATATATTTCTTTTTTTTTTTTACTTGTTTGCCCCCTATTTAAAGAAATATACAAAACTGAATGAAGAAATCCATTGTCTTACTGCAGACCGGAGTTATTTTGCGTCCGCCCAGCTTTGCATGTCTGGCAATGAGCTTCCAACTTCATATTTGTTTTTGTTTGTTTTTTTTAGCAGTGAGTAAGTTTGTCAGTGCTGTTTATAAACAGAGAAACTTGTGAGGGTGGTCATTAGTGCTCAATATGAGAGGGTCCACCACCGACACATTGTCTGTGGTTTTGCAGCTTGCAGGACGTTCAACAACTCTGACCTCCCTGCACTGTCTGCAATGCAGCTGCCTCCTCGCTTCTTCTTTTCCTGACTGGGGGACATGGACATGGTGGGACTACATGCAATATAAGTCCAATGAAAACAAATTGAAAAAGAATACATACTACATGGGATAATATCATTTTGCTGGGATAGAGTATAATTGCAACGCATTTTGAAATTCTGACCAGATGCATTTTATGAGCTCTAAAAAAGATGAAATTTCTGTAAAAGAGAATGTTTGATCATCCTAACTCAGTTAAATAGACCCCTTGCAATGTTTACAAACTTTATGCAGACCTGTCCAGGAAGTGTGCTATGCCCGTCTTTTTACATTATGACAAGCTCAGACTCTTAATGCTAAAAGCAACTATATGAAAAGTCTTTCACCCGCTCGTCCTGCCTGTTATTTAAATAAACTTGCACTTAATACAAATACGTGAGTACTGGACCCATATTCCCTACAGAAATAGCTTACAGACATGAAGAAATAACCCATATTTCAGCGGCCTGACATCTACATGTACCTAAGCACTCCGAGTGTGAAGACAAAGGAGAATCTAATGACCTACAAATCACTGGAAGCCGTTAATTATGTGTTTTGTGTGCATAAAAGTGCTGTAACATCCAGTGTCTGAAATGTAAGAGTTGTGTGTTCTGAAGTTTTACCGAGTCAGACCCCGCTGTCAAGTATCCGAAGTCAATTCGTTATAACGGGATATTTTTAGGCCATGAGCCGGAATAACTGGAAAGAAGCCAAAATAAACAATGCGCGACTATGCAGAACGCATTTTTATGGAAGCGTTTTGCTGTCGACCAAAAAAAAAATAATATTGTCACCTTATCACGTTATAATGTTACAGTTAAATGTGAAATGTATCACTTTATAACCTGATACATTTATTATAAAACGTGAGACCTATGCCAACTTAATAACAAAACACAGTGTAAAGGTGGAATATGAACCATATTCGCTTATTGGTGAGGAGAATGTGCTGCAGTGGGTCAGAGAGATGTCTAAATGTAATTAACAGGAGACAGTAGGGACGGTGATGTTCGTTAAAGTTAGAAAGAAATCCACTGATTTTCTGTTTCAGTAACTTGTAAATGAAATGTTGCTTCTAATAAAACAGACGCCTCACTGCAAACACATAAAGGTAGACTGTGATCTACAATCATATAAAGAAGCTGTCCTCTGCGCTGGAAGACGTATGATCGGCTTTCCGCTCCGTTACCTCGCAGGGACCGTCTGCAAATTACAACACTGATTTTTTCATAAAAGGCTGATCTATTTAAAGCTTTTCCAGAGGTCCTTCAAATAATTCCAAAGTATTAGTTTCAGTTCAAGAAATGTAGAATAAAACAGGTGAATCATAAATAATGTTGAATACACAAAACCCGTCTTTGGTTTTTTTGTAAAAATATTTTTTCGGGGTTGTAATTTGAAGACGGTCCCTGCGAGGTGATGCATCAGCTGGTCGAGCAGAAAGCCGCGCACACGTCCTCCAGCGCGGAGGACAGCTTCTTTGATTAAAATACTGTAGATGTACCTTTATATGTTTATAGTGTGTTTTATAGAAGCAAAATTACATTTATAAGTTATTCAAACAGAAAATCAGTGGATCTGTTTCTAACTTTACCAAAGTCCCTCCAAGCATCACGTCCCCACTGTCTCCTGTTAATGACATTTGATCCATTTAAACATCTCTCTGACCCACTGTGGCACAGTTTCTTTATTGATAAGCAAATGCGGTTTATATTCCACCTTTTCACCTTGTAGCCTATTGTTATTATGTAGGCATGTCTCATGTTTCCATAGTAAATGTATCAGGTTATAACATGATACATGTTTTCTAATAAACTGTAACGTTATATCGGGATAAGGTGCCGATTTTCTTTTATTTTCGATGACAGATATACGCTTAAACAATGCGCTCTCTTTCCAGTTATCCCGGCTGATGGCACGTAGCCATAAAAACGTCTAATATTTTCTTAATAGATGCGTTCCACCTGGTATGGAGTAGAAACGAAGATGTGGTTTGTACCCTGGTTTGTACATCCCACATCACAGCAAAAAAGGCATTTTTGAGGTTAAAACACTGCTTCGAAGTCAAGTGTTTTTGCATAGTGAGCAAGCAGCAAAACAAATCTATTTTGGGTCATGGTTGCGTGCCCGTCACTCGCATACATAGCTTGAAATCTGTCTATATAACTCAATTTCTGCTTCAAACAAAAATTAACTCTGTAAAGCAGCAAGCAACTGTGTGCGCTTATTCACAAATAATCTTTATATCATTTGTTTGTTTTTCATTTGGTTCAAAGAGCAAATAGAGGCTTTAGTTTTGTTAAACTCTGCATTTTTTCTTCAGGAATTATAAGTGTGAAACATCTTCAGCATTAGATCTGTCAGGGAGTTTAGCTTGGGGCTGCTTGGTGAAGTTAAGCTTTTTGACTGACTCCACTAACTTACTGTACCTTTATGTCTGTCCTTATTCTGCTGTTTATGGTGCAAATTATTTGCAATCGCCCACTAAAGACTAAGTGAATGAATTTCAATCCAAAGAAGTTTTATTTCTGTGTTTTATTATTCTGTTCAATAAGAAACTAATTAGTCTATTGTTGTTTGTGATACAATCGGTTTGTTATCTCTTATGTTCCTCACAGCATCTACAAATCAGTGATTTACAGCAGCATGTGAATGTTCACATACATGCTTACATGGTTTTCACTTTCTTCGCATAGTAGTGAGGCATCTTAACCACAATCATATCTGCTGTACATCACAGGAACAGAGTATTATTTACACATCTAAGTAGATACCAGATGTTTCATTGCTCTCACACAGAAGAAGAAACACTCTAATGTGTTTCAGTTATCTAACAGCCGATATGAGAGCAGGATTTTCTCTTTTTGCCCTCTCTGTGTTTAGTTGTTGGAAATAAATAACGATCATATTATGACTGTTTTGTCCTTGACAGGCTTTGTGAGCATGTTTTGTTTATACTCGCTGTAAGCTTTCTGTATTTTGCTATGTCCACTTTCTCATGGGAAAGATGTGCAGTTTTAACACTTGTAATGAACATTTTCTCCTAAGTTTGCTATTGGCTATAATCCTGATCACATCTTGTTTTCTGTATTTGATGCTGACAGTGAACTCGGAGGATTTTCTCTACCAAGCGTACGTTGGTCTGTCGTTCCTTTTTTTAAAGGTTAAGATATTTTCTATCTAACTAGTACCGACGGTCATCAAAGAGGGATATTTTTAACACCTGTTCCAGGCAGATGTGAGTGTGTCTGATGCTCTGCTCATCTAAAAGATTCAGAAAATATTTTGTCATTATTTTTACTCCGTTTTCAAATCTGTTCGGAGTGTTTTACACTGCAGAGCATTAAATAATAACCAGGACTGAAGCGTCCAATCAGTATCGTCTCCTCTTATGGTCTATCTGTGTGTTTCAGGTTCAACAGACTGCATCTGCTTTGCCACTGTGGGAACCAATGACCCAGTGACCTCTGCACTGCACATCATAGTGGGTCAGTCACATGATGTCCTCATTCAGCAACTGTAACATAAATCACTCCAACACCTGGTTCAGTTACACACACGCTACACATGACATGACAATATTTATTGTGTACCCTGCAATAATTTCCGGATAGAAATGATATATCTGTTAATTTATGTGTGTCTCTACATAGCATACATAGCCATTTTTCTGTGACCATAAACTTAATTAGGCCTTTGCACCGAAGGTGTTGTGGAGGCCTAATGTATCTATAGCGTTTATTATTACTATATTATTATAGTGGCACAACAGGGACGCCTAATTTCAGAGCATCAGCAACATCTGTTGCTGTTGTGAAAATGGTTTGCACTCAGTCTAATTGTTAAAGTCGAGGTGCACACCTGAAATTAGGCTTCTCTATACACTCCGGTGTAATTCAAACCCATGACGGCAAATACCGCTGCAATACAACGCCAAGTTCATACGTTGCAGAAGACAAAGTACCGGCAAAATATTAGATGTATCCATTGCTGCGCATTCAGTTGCAAATTGGTTAACGTTAGCTGCTAACTTAAAACAAAACTTTACAAAGACCGACCTTTTTAATGTTACCAATGTTATCAATACAAACCAATAAAATAAGTATTTTTTTAATAGGCTATGTAATTTTCACAATGCGGACATCCCTGTAAAAGCCTACTGTTTGTCATGTAAACAAAGTTGTCGCTGCTAAAATTGCAAAAGCATTGCAGGATGTCCCTCATGTCTTTTTTGTCCTTTCCACCCCAGCCTTCCTTCCCATTGTCGCCCAATGCTTGCTCAGGATGCGAGATTAGATCAAAGTCAAGATTCGATGCAATCTTTTTGGTTACTTACATGAGGGTTTTTTTATGAATTGGCTCAATTTGATCACAGTGAAGCGCCTTGAGACGACGTTGTCGACAAACAGCGCTATACAAATAAAGCTGAAATGAATGTAATTAGTAAAAAAAAACCAGTCAAATACCACCCACAAAACAGTATTTGACTGAAGAAACTGCAAGTGCCGCAGCAATTTCCATTTGCTGAATCGGACACATAAAATGTGAAAAGCTCATTGATGCAGCAGGATGTGCGTGTTTGATATTCTAGCTTTCTAGTTAAAGTCATTATGTTTTTAGCAACCCCAATATTCACAATTTCATGTGACTAATTGAGCTTTTTTAGCCCGGTCCCTACGTTTATAGCAACCCCCTATTCGTATCTATTTCATGTCTGTTTAATCTGGTGGCAATTCACCTGGATGTTTTTAGCATTTGGCTAATAGCATTCCTCCATGGACATCTATTGTTTCATGCTGCTAGTGTTAAAAATAAATTCACCCCCTCACAGTTGACATGGCGGTAAACTCAAACTATTAAACCTAAAAAGATTTTGTTTTTTTTTTGTTTGTTTTTTTTAACCAGGTTGTAAACATGTTTATTTCTACTGTGAAGTTGGTCTTTTTTAATATGGAGTCTGTGGAGATTTGCTGTGAGTCCACAAGGATGAGGTGTAATAACTGAAGGCTTTGCCTGCTGTTTTACGTGTGTGTATGTGTGTGTGTGTTTAGGAGATTCTCAGCCAATGGACGTGTGCTCTGTTCACCACAACAACACGTTCCTGCGATACTCTGTCTCCCTGCTGGGATATGGTTTCTATGGTGACGTGCTAGCTGATAGTGAGAGGAAGCGGTGGATGGGACCAGCCAGATATGACTTGTCAGGTAGAATGACATCATGCTTTCAAAATATCCAGACTGTGGAAAAAGCTATGATATTTCCAGTGATGTAGACTTTCCGGGTCCTGCAGGTGTAAAAATGTTCCTGACTCATCATTACTATGAAGGAACCGTCTCCTACCTGCCAGCCAGAGGCATCATCGGAACACCGCGAGACACTGGTCGGTGTCGATCTGGGTGAGAAAGAAATTTACTGAATGGTTTTAATTTAGGAGCTCACATTATAATCCTCATCACCAAGAAGATGTAGCCACTAACTGTATCCATTCATTACCAACAAGCCAGGACCAATTTTGGCTCCAAGTTTCTCATGGAGCAAATGTTACACTAGCTTCCTAATCATGGCTAATTTTCCATCTTATTTGCACTTTGAGCTCTTTCCAGCCAGCAAAGGAAAAAGTTATCTTTTAATTTTGTTCGAATCTTCAAAAATGTAGGATAAACAAAAGTTATTTTATTCATTTTTAACTGTTATTTTTTTTTTCAGAAATTGTGTCAACTGAAAATTTTCATAGGCTGATAATTTACTAATGATCAATGGAATTAATTAATAACCCTGATCCAAACTTACAGAGTAAGACATTTTAACCTGGTTATTTTTAACTAACTTTAAATAAATTCTAAAAATGTTTATTCAGATTAACAAAATGTGTATTTTGTTAAAAGAAAATCCTGTGATATTGACTCATGTCGATTCCTGCATCCTGATTCAAATAGTGTCAGAATTTGTGACATTGGTAAACTTTTATTATTTTCCTCTGAATGGATGTTTGTGTCGTGGTCACACTTTTAATTTTTACCTACCTTATTAATTACTCAGAGTAATATACCAAAATGTCTTCCACCAGTAAACAGGTTCTCTGTTTAGCATTGCAGACTGGAAAAGCAAACCAGCCATGAAAATATTCACATTCATCAGTTTCTTTCAGCTCGTTGCTGGTTTTAAGACTTAAGCTGCAAATTGTATTTTTCTTGAACACTTTCTAGTTAATAATAATAATAATAATAATAATGATGGATTAGATGCTCTCAGCATGAATTATTGATTCATTTCTTATTCATAGTTTAACTGCACAGCAACTGATGCCAGAGCTAAAAGCTTCAGGATGTTTTTAATATGACGTGTGTGTCTGTAAATCTTCAGCTGTGTGGTTTGTCAGCACAATGGGCAGATGCGTTCTGAGAAGTCTGAGAAGTACGAGACAGATGACACATCAGACTACGGTGAGTCGAGCTAAATGATTCCTAAACACAGCTACCAGGAACCTTTCTACCTAAGCAACAGCTAGCTAACAGACCAGGTTTCTCTATATTCTCAACGTTGTGTGCATGTTGAGTGTGATTGAAATGAAAGACTCGTTAATGTTTTAACAACGATGTTCAGAGAGTTGTGTTGGATCCAAAAATTTTTTTTTTTTTTGTTTGTTTTTTTTTGCTTTTATTTCAAACGTGCAAGTAACGCAAGAGAATAAACTAAAGAAAAAAATCCAATAAATTAAAACATCATTAAAACAGAATGATACTTGGACGTTGAACTTGGAAATAGAAGGTTGCTCACAAGTTGCAAACCAAATCCTATCTGAAGTCATTCTATACACGACTCAAGTCCAAGTCCTGGACTTTTAATTGAAAAATAACTGAACTCTTTGACTTAATTTGGTTTTCAAAAGCCAGTATAAACCAAAAAAAAAAAGCTTAAAGAGATGAGTGGGGTTTATTTTTTTGGGTTTGTGTTTCAGAGAATGATGGAGAGTGGAGAACGATCCGAGGAAAGTTCTTAGCTATCAATGCCGCCAGTATGAGTTGTGCTTGTCCTCGCAGCCCTAAAGGCCTCTCACCCGCCGCTCACCTGGCTGACGGCACCACCGACCTCATCCTGGTCCGAAAATGTTCCCGCTTTGACTTCCTCAGACACCTCCTCCGACACACCAACAAAGACGACCAAGTATGTTTCAATGACAAAATCAAACGTGAGAACTGCCTTTTCTCTGCCGGAGTCTTAACATTTTCTTTATCTCTTGTCTTGATCAGTTTGACCTGACCTTTGTAGAGGTCCACCGAGTAGTGCGTTTCCAGTTCACGCCGCGGCACTGCCAGAGCGACTCAGAACTGGAGTTGGACCTGATGGAGAACGGCAAACGGCAGATCTTCAGCCAGATCTGCAGGGACCACCCGGCTTGTGGTTGTGCTCCCGCCTACAGCAGCTGGAACTGCGATGGCGAGATCCTGACCCACACAGCCATCGATGTCAGGTAGCACCACCTGCAGCCAGCTCCTCTCGTAATCTATTTAATCTCAGCTTGAATCTGTCCGAAAAACACGTGTCTCTGTTTTTCCCCAGAGTCCACTGCCAGTTGATAAAGCTGTTTGCACGAGGGATCGAAGAACCACAAGTGTTCGAGGATCTCAGCAACCCCTGTGCAATATAATCCCACCCCCTGCTCCTTTGTTCCCCCGTCAGACACTGGAGCTTCCTCTGTTTCCAGCTGCTAAGTTTGCTGTAATGTGACACATCACATCTGTCATCAGAACAACCCAACATGACTCAACAATGAGTCGTGCTGTTTTCTTTAACAGATATTAGAGAAACAGAAGGTTATTCTCTGCGTCCAAAAGTTAAAAATCTTTAGAGCAGCTCCAAAAATGTTCCCAGGAAAGAGCGGCGCAGGGAGTTATTATGCTGGAGGGAAAGGTTTTACTTAGATTTTGGTGTTTGGAGTAGTTGTTAGGTGTCTGGTTCCTCATTTATTTGATACTGAACTCTGGTTGTGAAACACAGACCTCCTCTGTTTCAGTTCAGGCACAAAAGGTCACCGCAACACAAAGCAGCCTTTGTCATGTTGGGTACATTTCTCCTTAACTCCAACCTGTTTCTGTTTGTTCAAAACTTTTGACTGCAGTTTAGTGTTTCTGTCAGTTAGTCTTGTTGCTTCTTCCAGACTGTTTTGGTGTTTTTTTAGAAACAGACTGGTCATGAATCATTCTTGCTTCAGTCTGGTGTCCCTTGTGAATCAGACGCTGGTTGACTCTGACTTTTGCTTCCTAAAATACATGGTCACATTTGGATTCTCAGCTTGAGTCTTACAGATGAATTTCTCTTGATCACAATTTTCTTTTTATTTTGGTGCTAACTGACATTTAGATTAAGTCTCTCTCTCTTAAGTCTTTTTGGGTATTTTGCCCAGAAAAACTGACTGACCCGACTCGCTTTTTACGACCTGTATAGAGTCAAAACATTCTCAAAATTGTTGTGCGTATTACATGTATTGCAAATGTGTAAACCATCTTGTGAGAAACTCTCTTCTTACAAATGCCTGTTTCCACTATAAAATAACTTTAGAAATAAATAGCACAGACAAGGTAACCACGAGCAACGCAGTCACCATCTATGATCATGGATGATGTTTTCATTTTTTCATATAAAAATATTCACATTTTAAAATTTTTCTTGACATTTCATCAGAAAAAAAGTGCTTAAATAAGTTGATACTAGTCTACAAATTGTATTAGGAAGGAACTGCTGATTATGTTTATTTCTATGGCTCCATAATTTATAAAGCTGGTTAAAGTGAAAAATAATTATCAAATCATGTAACTGAAGTAATGTGAAAAGAAATATCCCAAACATGGCAAAATGAGGCCTAAATTGAAAGAACACATGGCCAAAATAACAACAAAATTATCGATTTGTATGCACAGCAATGTTTTTGAAGAGGAAATGTTAAAGTGTGAGATTAAGGGAAAAACTGTAATGCGAATGTATAAATGGTTTAGTTTGGTGATATATGTATTAGTTATATTCTGTACATGCATTTACACAAAGGAGGAGTTATTCATAAGGTGGTTTACAAATTATTATTATGAGACAAAGCTATCTCCATATACCTTCACATCGACCCTTATTCGAAGTACATTTCTGCAACTTGGACGAGATATTTACTTTTATTTATATGCATTGGAGTTATTGGTTATTTTTCATATATGATCATTTACTTATATTTACAGTATTCTTTTAGAAGTTATTTGGAGCTATTTATTGCATGTTTTGGAAAATGCCAGACACCTTCCAATCATTCTCACAGTCGTGATCAGAAGTAAGAGGAAAACTGAATTAGGCAAGAAAGTCCTTTCATTAGATTATTTTATGTTGTCTTACTGGTCTTTCATTGTTCCTGTAGTTCATGTACGCAAATAATCAGAAATCAGATCTTCAGAAATGCTCCTTCAACACGAGTTTAGGCACTACGTGCACAGGTAGCGTCAAATTGAGTCATGTTCTTCTCCTCAAAATCACTATTTAAAATGTCCTCAAATCTATTAAATGTCTTCTTTTTTTCTATTTTTTTTATGCAGCATGGTTGTAAGTGTAAGGAAATGTTGGGCAGTAGTGCTGAGATTGGTCCAATCTGAGAAACTTAAACTCAGAGATTAGGCCATGATGGATCTCCAAAACAGCCACAAAACAAAGTGAGGATGTTTTAGAGATCACAAAGGTAAAATATTAAGAAATACACTAATGAAGGATTTAGTCTGCCGACTTATCCCATAAATGTTTATCTGAAATTCAGATTCAGATTTACAAAAAAGGTTTGTTTAGAAACAAATCCATTTTGCTGTGATAAACTGTTTTTTTTAGAAAGTCCAGTGTTGATGTTGAGAAAACTTCTCACACTTCCAACACACACATATTTTGGTCTTTATCTCTGAAACCCCCCCACAGCTCTGAGCATGCTGTAGCCCGCCGCGCTCCGTCTCTGTAGCTGCTGCTCGCTGTGCCCACGGGGTTAATCTGTCGAAAGTACAATCTAAATGTAGCTGTATCACATGTGTACCCATAAGAATCATAGCAAAGTTCCTCACAGCGCCTCAGAATATTTGTCCAGTCTGTTTGGGACATTTCATGAGAACACAATCAGCTGAGAGAAGCTTTTCTTTCTGAATCATTTGTAGAGCTTAACCAGGTCAGGAAGTGTGGAGCATCAGCACTGGACCGTCAGGCTGTAGATGCTGCTCGTTTGTCGACCAGCATTCCTGTTTCCTATCTGCTGATGTTGAGCTGGACTCATACTGACGGAGGAGGGAACCAGTAGCAGGTCACACGGTGCTCCAAAGCATCGACCAATCAGCTTTCAGCTTTATCCTGATCTTAATCTGACCAAATACCAACCGGAGTTTACTCATGTAGCCATTTATCTGCATTTGTGGTGTAGCAAACAAGTCCTCGCAGGTTCAAATAATCCAGATCCAGCAGACCTGAGAAAACCTACGCATTTCTGAAATATATGCAAGGATAATTAAAGATCCAAACTTCGTAATAAGCAAACCGCATGTGAAGCAGGACCAGTGAAGGTCACATGTTTAACCTCTTTTTGCTTGGACCTGTGTGGACATGTGAAGACATTTTATTTACTGTTCTGCCTCATTAGATTTTTTGTTTTTAAACTTTCATTGATGTACAATCAGAATCTGCTGTATAACTATTCAAACCAAACATGTCAAACTCATGCACTCAGAGGTCGACCTGATGAGTGAAGTGAATTTTCTGGAAGGAGATGATCCCAGATGTTTAATGAAGTCTGCATTTAGGGTGAATGGAATGTGCTGCAGCAGTCTCAGCAACCAAGAAATGAGAACATTTATTTGCATGTTTCTGTGAAATAGTCATCGCTGGACTCATGTTAGCATTCAGCTAATGCTAAGTAAGGTTAAAAAAAAAAGTAAAGACAAAGTGCTGGTTCTGGGCATGTAATGATTTGTGGTGTTAGCAGAGTTGTTAACAAGCAGTAAGGCTAAACTATCCAACCAAGCTAGGTTTATAGAAGGTGTTTGTTACAGTTTGTATTGAAATAGGAGCTCACACAGAAAGTTTTGTCAACTTTACTACAGGGAAGATGTTGACTAGTCAGTAACAGCAACTCTTTGAATGTTTCTTTCATTAATTGCTTTTTCACTGTCGCAAGACATTATGTTAAAGTAGAGGCTAACTAGCATGAGCACATCCACTATTTTTGAAGTGGCTAGCTTCTGATACGTGGTATGATTCATTGCAACTAAACTAGGTATTAAAATCTCTAGTATTATGTCTAAACTGATCTCTAAAGATTCACAGGAACTAAGGCTACGTTCACAACAGGACTTAAAACAGAAACGATTATCGAAAAGATAAGTTGGGTGAAATGAGTAAGCTTTGAGCTTTCATCATGTTAGACATATACAACGAGTAAAAAAGCCATCAACCTTAATAATTAATCTTAGCATTTATCCCATTTATTATTCTGATAGAGTTTTTATAGTGTTCAGGTAGAATCAGTTCAAGCAGTCTTTTATTTTTTCATATCTTTAAAGTCCTAATTTATTTATTATTGTGGTCACTTTTTCTGATTAGAATAATCTGCTTCTGAAAATCTCTTCTGCTTACAGAGAATATCCTTACTATAAACACTTAATTTATTCTGACAATGAAAACCTGTTTGATCTTATGAGTCAGTCGACCTCTAGCTGTAATCTGAGCTGTAATTTTTCCTTCTGCTGTAGCCGTTGTATCATCAGGAAATAAAACTTTTCCACAATATCAAATCTGGTTCTGTGATCTCTGTATGTGATATCATTTGCTTTTAGGTTGTGCTACATTATTGTTTGAAAGCTCTGCATGAAACGGAAGCTTACAAGTCAAAGAACTAAAAGAAATGTTGGCAGATGCCTGTTGATTTTTAACCATAGACTATATAAAAGATAGATGAAGTCTCCCAGTAGGTTTCTGATAGCAAAGGTGAAGCTTGTTGATTTCTACTGTCACTATCTTGACAGTATCACTCATGCCGTCACTCCCAGAAAGTACAAAAAGGTTCAAAGAACTGGAACTGATGGGGAAGTTGTGAATATGACTGTGGATGATTAATGTCTGTCAAACTCTGAGCTGCCTGTAGCTAAACGCTAACTGAGCTAACTCAGGTCTAGGAGCTAACCTTTACTGTTTAACTCTGTAAACTACTTTAATAAGTATCATATTGTGGAGCTGGCAAATAAAAAGTAGCTAATAATAAACTGCTATTGTAAAGAAGGTAAGAAGGAAAGTGACCTGTTTTTCTAAATTACCTTTTAGATCTCTGTTTGGAGGTAGTTACGTATACTGTTTAGCCTACACTGCGAAGCACATTAAAAAATATTCACTTTAAGCCATCTTTTGCAGGTGTTCGAAAAAATAAACTACCTGATATGTATCATTATTTTTATAATTATCATTTTTGCGGGTTTTTAACCGTATTATTGTCAGATTTTATCCTATTATGGTTCTATGGCAACATATGCTGATTCTGCTCAAATTAATTTTATTCATAACTATCTTTTCTCTTTGTTTTTTTTAAGTTTGATCAACTTTATGCAAAGCTTAATGGTTTTTTCAGAGGCCTGACAGCCTTTAGATTAAAGATTTATAATTTGTTCACAAAGTATTTTCTACAATTATCAGAAATGCTTAAAAGAAGAAAAATAATCTTTATCTCTTGAGTCAGGTGAGAAACTGGGTTCCTTTATGCATTTACTATTTATTACCTCCGCCATGGAGGTTATGTAGCCCTCTGCGTTTATCTGTCTGTCTGTCTGTGTACAACATAACTCAAAAATTTATGGACGGATTCGCATGAAATTTTCAGGCTATATCCAGAAATGTAAGATGAAGAAGTTATTACATTTTGGAGATGATCCAGATCACCATCTGGATCCAGGAAGCATTTCACAGATTCTTTAACATTGTGAAATATGCACTCGTGATGGCTGCTGACACCTCCTAACAGCCGGTTCTGTCTCCTGTTTTTCACTCTGACAAAGAGCATGTGTGACTGAGGTTTGACACATGTTTCACCCTAAAATAAGCCCAAATAATAAGTTTGGCAGAGGTCTGCATGCTCCAAGAGCATTTCTAGTTCGTAATGTTTTTTCTTGCCTGCTCAATAGGTTTTGTCACATCCACATCTGCAAAGTCAATTAATCTTCATCTGTTAGATAAACTATGCATAAACTATATCTTTTCATGTGATAAATAAAACAGCTTTTTACTAATTAAAAATATTAAGAAACTGAAAATGGATTAATTCAAATACATACAGCTATCTGACTAAACTGCATCATTTGTTTCTTTTTTCTTCATTTCTAGACCACATATAAGCTGGAGTCTCTCCCGGCAATTAGCAGTGGAGAGGCTGGTACACAAGTAACCAGTCTGTCACAGGGCCATTTTTAACTTCTGTCAAAAGACAATTTATTATGGTTTGTTCTCTCCACTATTGAAAATATAAAACTCTTTAGAAGTTCCCAATCCTGTGAAAGTGTCTTGGTGTTATAAATACGTGGTGTTTCAATACTGAGCACATCTTTGATTTTATGTTTTTAATTGAAACTTGGTTAGACCAGAATAACAGTGCAGCTGTTCTTGTCAGGAGATTTTCTAAATATTTTTTCTGCTCTTTAAGACTTGTTGTGGTGAGTCTCCATGGCAACGAGAGTTATTTGCAACTGTGAACAACTGGTAATAATCTCCAAATTTAAGATTATCAGCGAAATGATACCTCAAATCCGAATGGAGTTAAAAAGAAAGAGAAGAGGATGCAGGTCATGAGTGAGGCAGAAAGATAAACGGTGGAGATTTAAACAGTCTCTTCTAACTGTGGTAAAGGATAATGTTAGATTGCTAGCTAGCAAAACTGACGAGTTCCAGGTGCTAACTAAACATATCACAGACTTTAATAATGCATTTTTACACGGCTTCAAGGTGGTCTGTGCAGATCGCAATAAACAACTGTAAAGCACTTCGAATAACCCTTATGTTGAATTATTCTATAATTAATTATTCTAATGAATTTGCTTCACCTTGCCTTTTATTTAACATTAATTCTGCTACTTAGTATATATTAGGTTCAACTACAGCCATATCAGCAACATCTTACCTGTTGTTGGGAGTCGTAAATTAAACACACATTGTAAACGATTAACATGAGCACTTGTCTCATTGACAGGAAGTTCATCCATCCCCAGATGTTCATCTTTAGCACATAAACCTGTAATGACCTCAAGAAATACAGTTTGTTCTAAATAACCTTACTGAGATATTACTTGCAGACAGAACAATTCATGTTTAATAGTTAAACTGTCTCATGGAGGGTGGTATTGTATTTCCATCCACAGACATGGTCACAGAATGCTAGAATCTCCATCAGTCTTTATTGTTTAGCAGCTTTTCCTTATTATCTGCTTGAGATTGATATAGCTGACTGCTTTTGGTTTTCACCTGTGCTCCATTCCACATGTAAATTTCCAGTTGTTGTTACATGGCTGGGATTGGTTTGGGCCATCATGTCCTCCCTCTCTATTAGATCATTTGTAGTCCAGTCATTGCTCATGCTGCCCACCATCTGGAATAGATCTGCAGTAACTCAGTCAACTGCAAATGTTGACTTAGGCAGTCTGCCCTGGAGCTTGCTTTAGCTTGTAAATTGGTGTATGTTTGTCTATTGGTGAATGTGAATTGTAAGGACAATTTTTCAGAATACAGAAAGCGCTGTGGGATCATTTTGTATTGTTAGGACAAGGTTGATGAAACTCATGGGATCAAACACTGACATGCAGGGTGGGGTGGGTTCACAGTGAAACATAAATTAACTATAAACAATCTGACTTTGTATAGGAAGACATAAGAATGAGAAAAAAGGCAGATTTTTCTTTAGTTTTTTGAAAAGGGAAAGGAAATAGTTCTGTCCAAGAACCAGTGTAAGCAGCCCTGACAGTTTCCAGTGTGGAGCTAGCCATGCAAGTAATTTTGGCAAGCATCCAGTTTACCATCACCTTACAGTTGGCCGCCATACAATGAAAAACCTGAATAGTGTTCCTTTTAGTTGGGTCCCTGTACAACATAGCTTGGTCAGATTTGCAGGCAGTAAGTCGGATTCATTTCCAGTGACGGTTGGACTCCTCCAAGGGTGCTCTTCATCGATTCTGTTCATAACTTATATGGACAGGATTTCTAACACAGCAGAGATGTTGAGGGGAACTGGTGAAGCAGCTGGGATGGGAATTAACTCCAAATCTGAGACCATTATCCTCTGCAAGAAAAGGGAGCAGTGCCCTTTTTGGGTCGGGAATGGGGTCCTGTCCCAAGTGGAAGAGTTCAAGTATCTCGGGGTCTTGTTCATGAGTGAAAGAATCATGGAGCATGAGATCGACAGGCGAATCAGTGCGGCATCTGCAATAATGCGGACTCTGTGCTGCTCTATCGTGGTGAGGAAGGAGCTGAGCCCAAAGACAAAGCTCTCAATTTACCAGTCGATCTTTGCTCCTACCCTCACCTATAGTTATGAGTTTTCGGTAGTAATCAAAAGAACGAGATCATTACTACAGGTGGCCGAAATGGGTTTCCTCCGGAGGGTGGCCGGACTCACCCTTATACATAGGGTGAAAAACTCGGTCATCTGGGAGGGACTCAGACTAGAGCCGCTGGTCCTCAACATCGAGAGGAACCAGATGAGGTGGCTCGGCCATCTGGTTAGGATTGCTCCTGGACGCCTCGCTGGTGAGGCGTTCTGGGAATATCCTTATGGGTTGAGAACCTGAAGCATACCAGGTGGTTTTCCCACCAGGTGGCGCAGAAAAAAAATAATATTTTGGAACTATTTGTCTCATTGACGTGAAATCATGTGCAAATAAAAGGTCATGACCTCAGGATGCATCCTGTCCTGACATCATACCAGGCTGGTTCAAAGTTTTGACACCAGGTGGAGCTTAGTGACTGAACATGTACGACTTTTTATTATTGTATTGTGTCTATTCAAGGATTAAGGAGTTCAAGGATTGGGAACATTCAGAGATATACCCCTAGCTATTACTTCTGATGGCATTGATGACCTTATTCTGTTTTGTTATTGATGCCGACAAGTTACAAGGATGCCTTCCATGTATTTGCGTTCTTCACACAAAACACAGCTTAGCAATTAGCTACTACTGATAGCTATTAACTACTGCTAATAACTAAAGCTATTAGCTTCTGCTAATAACTAGTGGCTACTACTAATAGCTACAGTCATCGAGTGAAATAGTTTTTCACGACTCCAGATCATATAATGAAGGTAGACTAAGAGGAAACGTAGAGAGAGAGGTAGAAAGATGCACACCATCGGTGGCACACCCGTCGGTGCAAGAAGTTCCTTGTGAGGATGATGAACGGCTGCAAGACCTCCAAAGAAGGCAAAAAGTGGCAATGGTGGTTAGCATATAGTGTAAAATATATATATACACAGTCGTCCTCAACTTTATTCATAACCTCCCAAAAAAGAAAAATAAACAGCTGTCAGTGATATAAGTTGGAATCAACTAAAGTAGCTTGTTACCCTTTACTACTATTACTTTAATATTACTCTGTTGTACCCATGATGTATCCAGTATTATAGCTAGGATATCACCTGTTTATTACTGCTGGCAATTTTGGGATATTACTAGTAAATATAGAGTAATTTCTTCATTGTTATCTTGATATTACCACAATATTATTGTATAATTATCAAGATGTAATGTATTGTGCAACCACAATATGTACGTATGGCAAAAAAATGGATACGCTTGTGCAAATGTAATTAGATGATGCAATGCTGGGTTTTAGTGCAATGCATTAAGTCCAGCTTAACTAACTAAATAAAGTCAAGTAGGATGAGCCATATGTCTATAAAGTTATACATATTTTATTAGATATTGATCATGTTTTTAATGTGATAATTATGGGCAGTAGGTCAGACACGATACAAGTGAAGGTTGGGCGATGGACGGATGGATGGACAGAATATAGCGAAGATAAAATCACATCCAGGTGAGTAATGGGAGCTGGACAAAGTGTTACAAGATTAACAAAGTGAAGTCTGTACACCAGAAGTTGCTTAATCGTTTTACATCTGAAAAGAACACCAGGCATGTG
Organism: Pseudomugil tenellus; assembly: GCA_037177515.1. NCBI lineage: Eukaryota > Metazoa > Chordata > Actinopteri > Atheriniformes > Pseudomugilidae > Pseudomugil > Pseudomugil tenellus. The sequence goes on from JBAMHX010000011.1 coordinate 97,811, forward strand.
ACTAAATGTTGTTGTCTTTATATGTATTTGTATTTTAATGTTTTAATGTCATTGTGTATTATTTTGGTTTAATGATCTCTTTTCACTTGTTGTGATAATATCAATGGACCCTAGCACTATCATAACCCTGAATGTTTACACTATGCTTTCTTGGATTGATGTTCACTTTCCCAATCGAGTGAACATAAAATCAAATTGAAAAGACACTGAGTTCCTGACTTGATCCCCTCCAGCAGCCTGTTCCAGAGTTTAAACTACAAATGCTTAAACTGAGTCACAAACAACTTTGAAAATCAATAAGATATTACAGTCAGTTCTAAAACATACTGGAAACCAATGAATAGGTGCTAAAACAGAATTAATATGCTCTGACTTCTTAAACCAAGATAAAGATAGCAGCAGAGATAACAAGACTGAGAGCTGTAGGCTTGTTTAATGCAGAAATTTCTATTAAAATCTACAATATGATCTACAGAGAGCTAGTAAGATGTAAGAATATCTATGAAATCAAATCATGATGATGAAAATAATACTCTGTGGATCATATTTTTCTTTGATTATGGTGACTAAACCTCAGGAGGTGACGTCTTAACTTAAACACTCTGCGAGGTGGGTGAAATCAATAAAAGTGTGAAAAATACAAACGCAGGTCACGAAACCACGAGAAGGCAAAACTGTCTTATAGTCGCCAACATGGGGAAATTCTCCCATGACAGCAGAGCAAACAGGAGCATACATCTCGGTAATAAATAAATATTAATGTGTTTTTGCAGATCAATTGTGTGTTCTGAAGTGTGGATGATTTCATGTGAACAAACAGCAGACATCCTTCACACGCAATAAGATCTCATTAGGGAAGTCAAGACCCGCTAATTTCATTAAGATTTCAGGAAGTCAACAAATCGACACGGCTTGTAAATCCGACCCTAAACTTGATGTGTTGACATTGTAGATAATCCCGGCAATAAAGTCTGAGTTAGGTCTGGCAAAGGATCAATACCTGAAGGGCTACAAAAGGTGTTGTAATGGAGCTTGACAGCCAGTCTGCAGGTCTGATCTGGTTTCACAGAAGGATCGGTTCAGGTGAGCCTTTTGGGATTTTTTTTCTTTATTTTTCCTAAATATTATTAATTTTGTTGAGGACTTCAAAAATAAACGTTCTAATGTTTAAAGACGCCAAGTAATTTAGTTTTAATATGATTTTCTGGTTGAGACAAGCAGTCATGCGTTATGCCTTAAACCAGCTCCTGAACTGCAGCTGGAACACATTTCAGGAAACATTTGCCCCGTGTTTGGCATGAAGAAATATCTTGTCTGAATAAGTTGGGATCATAGCTTCATTTTTCTGTTTCCTTAGAATGAAATGCTTCAAATGAACCTGAGATGATTGTTGTTTCTATAACAGCTTCTTTTGGCCTTTTTATTGTTTTGTAGAGCAACATTTTCAGTAACAAAAATGAATTTTATTTCAAATGTGTGAAAATAAGTTGGCCTTGTGATGGACTGGCAACCTTTCACGGGGTGTACCTCGCCCAGCCCCCCGTTCGGGAATAACCAGTAGATAATGGATGGATGAATGGATGTGTGAAAATAAATGAGTTGTTGTTAACACTCATTTTGAGTGTATACATGACAGAGTGTTATTTATCCTTTTATTCGTTATAGTTTTCACCATTTAACAATTTGATATTGTTTACTGTTAACTCAATCATTTGTTAGAAAAGATGCAGTCTTATAATTGTCCAAAGGAAAAAAGATACTCAGACATATATTTCTTTTCTACTCTTGTTTCAGCGTTTGATTATCCGTTTGGTATCCAAGGTATAGAAGGATCTTTTTTTCCTCTTAAAAATATTATATTTAGTGAGATACTTCTACTACTTCTTTTCACGTTACAATTTTTTGATTGTGTTTAGGATTTATATTCTGCTTTTGCTTTTTTCATCCTCCAAGTTTGACCTTATTTTTACATCCCATATTGTCCAAAGTATAATTTTATAGTTTTTATTATTTTTTTTTTACAAATTGAATATAAAATTTGTATTTTTTTCTATTTATTTTCTACATTTTATCAGGATATTATAAATT
>JBAMHX010000011.1:116356-131743 GCA_037177515.1 Pseudomugil tenellus
CACATTTTACCATTAGAAATAAAAAGGTAAAACTTTACACCAATAAATACAATGACACCATTTTACAAAACCCTTACAAAGACGAGATAATAGCACAGAGAAATGTTTATGAAATTCAAAATTTCACAAGACAAAATGAGGACCATGGAGAGTTTAAGAAGCAATAAGAAGACAAAAAAATTAAAAAATAAGTCTCATTGAGGCAACATAACAGTACAGCAGCAATTGTTTTCAATTCTGAAAGAGGGACTGTAAAGAATTTTAACCAGAAATAACAAAAAAATTGGCAACTAAAAGCACGGCTTAGACCAAAATATTAAGGAGACAAATCAGTTCATCTATGTTTTATAGCTACAGTTTCAATACTCTGAGTATTGTTGCTGTAACAATACTCTTGTACTATGTCTGGTAACATCAGCAGAAAATAAATTTAGTTCTCTCTCTAGAAATTGGTAATTCGTAGAAAAACAAAATAATTTTGTCAAGGCCACACATTACTAACAGATAGACAACTTGCACAATATCCATACATTGTTTGGCTTTAAACCATGTACTTTAAGCTCCTATTTTGAGTGTATCTGACCAATGACTGATTTGACTACAAGGAATACTTCCCACATTTAATCAGGAGGCAACTGCTTCACATGGAATTTTAGTCATCAATAAGGAAATTATTGAAAAGAGCAGGAACAAAAGCTGGTGTGATCATTACATCCTTACACTGACATTAATATGTTGAAAAACAAAGACCAGCTTTCAGAGTGGTAATTCCAGATGTAATTTAAAAGTGACACAACTGTACAGACATTTAGTTAAAAGCCATTATGATGTAAAGTTTAGTGGATCTCATAGGCATCTATTATCTGGGTAATTTCACTGATCAAATGTATTTTGTAAGTATTTACCAGAAATTAATAGAAAATAATTTATAAACAAAAATAATTGTTTGAATTAAAATACTAAAGAAATCTTAAAGAAGATTAGGTAGAAAAAAAAATCAAGCAACATTCAAACGTGACTTTTTATTGACACGTTCAAACTTTATTATACCGAATAAGAGATACAAACCTGAATAAAGATGTCTGCTGTTATGTAGCATTATGTTTTAGGCACTAAAAGTGGAAATACGTTTTAAACAGAATCAAAGCTGATAAAAACAAATATATTTTAGCCAATTACCCTATGCAGTATAGCTAAAAGACCTGCAGCAAGAAGAAAAATACTTATATTAGAGAACATATTCAAAAATGTTTATCTTTAGTTACTTAGCTTTAAGCAAAAAAGAAGGCTAAAGATGGATATCAGTCAGTAATTTAGTATATTTCAGAACATAATGCCATCTTCAATTACTTCAATTTGCTTCATATACTAATAATTTGTTATTATTAGTTTGCAAAAAAGTTAAATTAATTGAGACACTGACACACAAAAAATATTCTACATTAAAATAAAAACACTTATAAACCATCCCTTAAAAATAAAATATTTTAAGGCTTAATTTCATTAATACAATACACAGTCATAATAAAGGTTTATGATTTACTGGAGACACTTTACACATGAATGAGGTTTAAACAGATTTGTCTTCTAATAGTACACCTGCATCATAATTTGTATTTGGCAATTAGTTTTAGCAGGAAATAGATTTAAAGTGGTGCAACAATTCAAGTTCAATTTTCTTGAAAATGACAATACAATTTGCTGTTTTTCTGTGACTTGAACATATTGAGGAGTTTGAAGAGAAAACCGTTTAAACAGATTAGATGACTGGTTTCTTTACTACAGTTTATCGGCTTTAGTAAAACACTTTTTTTCTTTTTTTTAAAAAAAAGGGAAATCTTAATTTATTAAGGAAGACTCGTGACAAAGATCATCTTACTGCAGACATTCTGTCAAAGTTTTTGGTAACTGATTGTTCAAAATAATTACCTGCTTATCAGAAAAATGTTCATTCTGCTTTCTCAGAGTGCAACCAGATATCTTTAATTAAAAAAAAGTTATATATAACCCAAATCAACAAGATATAATTTCTTTTAAAAATTACAAGTTGGTAATTTTGCACAAATACAAAGATGTAGGTTTTAGTTACATCTACTAAGTTTAGTACACTATTTACAAATGTATTGGGACACCTGGAACATTCCTTTCTTAATCCTATAGGGTTAAACATGGAGTTGGGACACCCATTGCAGCTGAAATAGTTTCAATTTAAGTAGCAGTTTTACCAGATTGGTAAAATGGTAAAACATTGCATGGTGTGGCCGGGCCTAAGGTCAGTCAAGCTCAACCACACCAAAGCTGCTCATTCGATTCTTTATTGGACCTTATTTGGAATAAAATTTTATTATTTGCCAATATCTTTGGCAATACGGTGTAATTCAACTTAATGAAAATTATATAAAGGAGTAACCAGCTATGTGATTTAGGAGACTGATTAATTTCAAACACTCTAGACATACAGCTAACTGTAGCTTTTTTTTCTTACAGAATTTTCTGTTTTAGATGTTAAATTCAAAATTTGAGACAATTTAATTGACATAAATGATGTCTTAAATATATCAAAATACTGAGACATTTGGTTTAGTCAATTTTAGAGTTGAAATGTAAACAGATTTTTAGCATTTTTTTTCCCAGGATTTTAAAGGTACGGTTTGTAAGATTTACTAACATCTTGTGATAAAAGTATAGCTTTGAAAAGACGGTGGCCGTTAGTGGCCAAAATTCTTCCATACAAACATGTTTTCCTGTGAGTGGATCTAGTGGCCTCAGGTGCATTGATGACTGCATTATAGGTAAATACTTCATCACTGTGTATATTATGGATATGAATCCCCACCACAATTAGATATGCTTCTCATTACGCTGCTATACATCACTATTAATACGGAAAGATCCATCGATGTTCACATTGTGATGCAATTCATTAAAGATTTGGTAGCATTTTCATTTCAGATAATGTCATTTGGTTTGAATTATTATGCACTCTCTTTTCCATGAATGATGTATTTGATGCTTGTTTTCTGTAAAACAAATCAATGAATTCAACTTAAAAAGATGCAATTTAGTTCACACCAAATACTTTTATTCCTAAAGAATACTGAAGTATAAACCAAAAAGAAATAAATATCTTCTATATTTTTATCTCATTCTAAACTCAGATTAATTCATACGAGGCCTCAAGTCATTTTATTAATAGTGTTCTCCGTAATTTTACAATGTTTTACAAACGACTTTCACCTGGATATCGTCACCTTTTGTCTCTCTTCCCCCTTCATGTTGGCTGTTTACTAACTACGGCTGCGCCACCTGGCTTCACGTGTTGTAATAACAAAAGAAGGCAATAACTTATTTTAGTAATCGACTAATTATATTTTCTATTCTGTCATTGACCTTTGCATTTGTTACACACTGCACCTTTTAAAGAGGTCTGATTTTTTTTTTTTATAACATAATGAATCCCCAATTAAAACAAAAGAAACCTTCCACACTTTGGGGGGGGGGGGGGTTTGCAGAGACATTTATGTTCTGTGAATTGAATTACAACAGATTATATTTATGTAGAAACTGAAAAATTGGATTCATTTTATTAAAGGGCCATCTCTGCACCTGTTCTAAACCTGTCAGGCGTAACTATCGCTGAACTTTTGGTCAGATCATTTTCTTTGCACTGATGTGTTAGAGAAGGCCATCACTACCAATGCCAGCCTCATGAGTGATTTAATCGAAGCACTGGTAAATGGATGGATAGTCCTTTTCTCCCCCCACTGACATGCTAACAATCCCCCATAACTCCGCAGTTTCACATCGTTAGTTTGCTTAAAACCAGCTGAACGTAGCTCATGTCAGATCTGAGAGCAGAGAATGCTGCTCTTTTCTATACAATTCTTACAATCACAGTTTTTTACATGTTGACTGGAAACACCTGTTTTATATAACGTAAATTCAACTTCTGCTTCTCTTAGAATTTAATTATTTGATAAAAATTTGGAATGTAAGTGGAAAAATGGAACACTGAAATTAAGACAGCATGTAAACAAAAAGAAAATGTAAATTTGATGCAACTTTAAAAAGAACAGTTACAGTAACATTTTGGGCTCCTGTTTGTAGTCCCATATCCAGTGCAACCAGTGTCGACTAGCAGCTTTTGAAAGGAAACTGGCAAATATCCATTATTTGAACCACTTGACTAAAATTTGATTAAAAAAAATATTTTTACTCAACTTTTAAAATGTATCTGTATCCACAGAAATGAGCTTTTTTTCCAGACAGTCTACCTGTAGCTATCCATCGGTCACAGAAACAATGATTGGAGGCTGGCTGACAACATAAAAGCTACCACATAACAGTCACTGGCTGAAATCTGCTCATTTAAAAGAAAAAAAAACTAATGTAATGTCACTACATTATTTAGTAAAATAATGACAGGAAAGGAAATCATACAAGAGAACAATTGTTCCTTACCAAGTCAGCAGTGGTCTGAAGAAGCCACTTGTGGAGAAAAGTGAAACAGTTTGATTGTTTTAAGGCTCCAGTCTTGTGAAGGCATTCCTATGGCAACATCATGTACCAGCAGCGTTCTGTATACTGGGCTTTTCCACATGGAGTGTCCAAACATAATCAAACTCTATAACACTCAGAAATAACTCCAGTGTGCTGACAAATCGGCATCAGTGATTGAACCTCCAGGCTAGAATCTTCTTTATGCATAAGCAGCACGTTGTATTCATCTATGTCTCTGGAGTGATGGCCGTAGCCATGTGGTTAATCTTTGTGTACTGACAGATGATGGCATCGAATGCTTCGTCTCTGTGCATCATTGCTCCAAATACCATGGGCTGAAAAAGATCATAGAAAATAAAAGAATTAAGTTTGGCCTGAACAGGAAGGAGTAAATTCTCACTTTTTGCTTGCTCGTGTTATCAAACAATAAATAACTTCTTGTTTTCCAACCTAATTAGAAAGAAAAGTTGCCTTTTATTTACAGTGGACATAACATGTTTAACGTGATAAAAAAAATTTAATCTCTATAAATAATTTAAAAAACATTTTACACTATAAATGCAAACAAATAACCTGTACAATCAAATGGAAAAAAACACAAAATCTGTCAGGGAAAAAAGAAAACAAAAAACAAAGGCAAAAAGCCGACATTGTTTTTCCATAAGTTTATACCAGGGGTGGAGCCAAAAAATTTGCATAGGGTTGGCCTACAGAAAATAGACTGGATCAGCTTTTTACACAGTAAAATAATTATGTGTCTGAAAAAAGAAGAATATCTTGTTCTGCCTCTATTTATTGTATAAAAAGCAAATCTACAATAACTTGAAAAAACAATCCAGACTTTAAATTTTTTTGTTGGAATTTTTTTAGATCTTTTCAAAATGATTATTTACAAAAATAACCAAAATAGGGGAATAGGGCATAACTTTGTTAGGGTGGTCTTGGCTCTGGGCCAGTCAGAGAAGTGGGGGGGCCTAAGCACACCCTAGCCCATATATGGCTCCGCCCCTGGTTTAGACATCCTCAACTGATTTTTTTGATGAGGCCGATCAATTGTGCCAACCATAACAAATGAAGTACAACTTCTCAACAACCATGTAAAATATTTTTCTCAAATAAAACTGAGGTGTGATATTACTAGACAAGTTTCAGAACCAAAGTTTATGTTACTGTCAGAGGAATTTTTCCTGAAACAGTGCAGAAATTGTAAATGGCTATCTCCTATTTAAAGAAAACCAGCTCACTTTCACTGAAAACCAGACGAAAGCAGCTTAGTTCTGCTAAAATAATGTCTGATGAAGAAATGTTAAAAGCTAAAACGTTTTATAGAGCAGTTTTACGCAGGTAAACAAAAGCCAGCTTTGATAAATGACAACTCTGTCAATGCTCAGAGTCGGGGGAATCAGGGATAGACCTCGAATAAACTACAGAAACATCACAAGGATGCAGAAAGATGTGAAACTCGAGATATTAAAAGAAACGAAGAGCGAATGACTGTCTTCATGGAAACTAGCAGGACCTTTACGATCCAAGCCGAATAAAGGCAGCATCAGAGGAGAACACATTAGCAGAGTTGGTCAGAGGTGAATAAAACATTTGCCCATAAAAAAAATAACATGATTTATCACTTTGGCTGCAGAGTTTTTGTCTCACACTAATGATAAAATACAAATTTTCTATCAGCCGTCTTTATTTTCATTTTTTGTGTGTTTGTTTGGTTTGCATGAAATTAGCAGAAGCTGTATAAGACGGTCCTGTTCTCAGGGGTTCCTTGCGTTACCATTTCAAATGAGTTGGAGTTCAGGAAGCTCTAGTCAGGAAGAGGTTAAAGAAATAAATTGTTGAAGTACCTTTTGGTTTAATAGGAACATTAATTCTTGTGTACACGACCATGAATAAAGTTTAGCTGTCCCCAGAGGGTTTTATTGAGCTTTGCTCAGTTTCCACAGAAATCAAAAGTAAAAAAAATCATCTCAACTGGTAATAGTGGTAATATGGTAATAGTGCTAGACGGGAGGTCGACACCCCCTCTACCTTAATGTATATTAAAATCAAACTTAAAACCTTTTTTAACAAATCCTATAGTTCAGAATAGTCTAACCATCCATTATTTATGCTGTCATGGGAATTTCCCATGATGCACTGAGCACTTCCTGTTACTTTCTCTGTTGCTTATTTCCATGTATAGGATGGTACTGGCATCATTAACATATTTCTCCTTTTTTGCAAGTCACAATTCTTTATTTTACTTTATCTGCAGGTCTTCCTGGAAAGCAGCTGCAGTGTATATTAATCTGTCTTTCCTGTCCTCTCTGACCCCAGCGAGTCGAGGCACATGGCTGCCTTACCTGTTCCGGGTTCTGATGGAGGTTTTACTTCCTGTTAAAAGGGGGTTTTCCTTCCCACTGTCGCCTCATGCAGCTCAGGATGGGAGATTGGATCGAAGTCAAGATTTGATGCAATCTTTTTGGTTCCCTATATAAGGCTATTTTTATGAATTGGCCAATCTCTGTGAAGCGCTTTGAGACGATATTGTCGTGAAATGGTGCTATACAAATAAAGTTGAATTGAATAGTGTACTTTATAAATTGACCAACGTACTTATAGGCGGGTTGGCACCTAACTTCTGCTCCCCCTGAGCTCTTACCTTTTGCGTGGACGGCGTTGCTATGGAGATACCCATCCCTGACCCAGGCAGTACTGACAGAACCTTGTACTGTAAGGGAGAGATTGGACAATATTTAAACTTTATTTGGATAACACTGCAGGGTTACTGTTAATAATAATAATAATAATAATGATAGTAATAATTTTTATTTCAGAGTTATTTTACAGTATAAATATGATTCTTTTTGTACAAACCCCACTTCCAATAAAGTTCAGATGTTTTGTAAATCATCTAAGACCAGAATATAATTAGCAAATTCTTTATTATCTATATTCAATTAAATAATGTACAAAAGCAAAACATTTAATGCTCAGACTGATAAACTGTATTTTTTTCTTTCACTCATTTGGAATTTGATGCCTCCAACGCATTTTTTAAAAAAAAAAAAGCTGCAACAGAACTGCCTCCCAGTAAAAATGTGTGTTTCATTATGAAAAAGTACAACAGAGACAACATCCAGCCATAAGTTTTAATTATAGTTTCTAAACGCTTACTGAGCCCGAGTGTTGTTAAAAGAAAAGGTGATGCAACACAGTAGTAAACGTGCTCCTGTCCCAGATTTCCCCAACACGTTGCAGGCAACAGATTCAAAACTAAACTATTTCATTAGTTTGAGCATTAAGCAGCTTGTCTTAATAGTGTATTAAATTGGATGGAGGTTAAAAATGATTTGCAAATCACTCAATTTTATTTTGATTTATGTTTTATACAATGTCCCAACTTGGAATTTGGGATGTAAATGCAATAAATAATGTCCCACCCCACAGATACCCAATCCTTTACATGCCACATGTGTGCATATTTTCGTATCTTTGATCCAACAATTCCTCTCCCAAGAGGCACCTATCGCATAGAGTTACCATCTGGCCTCTAAAATGTGAATAATGATGTAATGTCAAATTAAAACTTTATCATTATGGGATAAATAAAGTCTCATCCGAGTTACGACCAAAGCAAAAAGGGAAATAAACAGTCCAAATTCCTACTGACATTTTATCAACTAAAAATCCTTCATTCTAACAGCTCTGACGAGATGCAGGTGGCCACATGTAGGTTAAAGGATTTAGAAACAAAGTTAGACATCAAGCCTTCTTTTAATAATCACAGTACTGTGTTTGTGCTGAAACATTATACCATAGATAGAAAAGACGTGGTGCACAGTATAGAAATATTTGCACAAATACAGAAATCCTTACAGAGGTCTGTAAATAAAACGTAGCCTAACGCAATGTGGACGTTTACACCAACAGTACAACACTGCCAGGATTAATATCTTCATTTACATTAAAGCAACTCAGGACGTTCACCCACCTTCTGGATGTCAGTGATGTCCAGCAGCTTGATGACTTTGTTTCTCTTTGAGGATCCAGATCTGGAGCTGGAGCTCTCGAAACAGAGATAACTGAGGAAACAGAGAGTATCAAGGTAAATGTCATTGTTAACATTAGTTTCTGGTTTTAGCTTTGAAAAGCACATTTATAAATTCAATTTTGTTCCGTCTCAGAGAACCTTCATCAGGTTCACCTGTTCAGCTATGGCTATGAACACGGCATGGCTGATGGGCTGAGTGCTGATCACACAACCAGTGAGCTTCTGTTATCTGGACCAAAGTGTCTTGTTGGAGAATGGTCCGATTGGTTGGAGATGATAGAAAGGCAACAGGAAGTCAGAGGATCGCTTTATTTATCTACAGATTCATCCAGAATAGCATCTCTGAAGAGAATTGTCAGAAAAAAAAATAAAGAAAATGGCGAGTCTCCATTTCAGCTCCACGTTCAGATGGTGGGTTCAGAATTTGGAGGAAACGTGAAAGCGTGCTTTCATCCTGCTTTGAATCAACGCTTCAGGCGGCTGCGGGTGTAACAGTGTGGGGGATAATTTGTAGACGTAGTTTACGGCTCTTAGTGGCACCCCAGAGTTTTGCTGCTGACCATGTCCTTCTCTTTATAAGCACAGTGTAGCATCTTCTGATGGAAACTTCCAGACGGATAATGCACAAAGGTCACATCATCCCCAACTGGTTTATTAAAACATAAAAATGTAATCACTGTACTGCAGTAGCCTCCAGTCACCAGATCATGATGCACGTTGATCTGCCTTTCCTGAACAGCTGATCTGCTGACCGGAGGGCCCGGGATGGGGGGTGCATGTGTAGAAGCGCAGAGAGGTAGGGCGGAGGTTATTTAAGGACTTAAAAACAAATAAAAGAATTTTAAAATGAGTCCTAAAGGGATGGGAGTTTGTATTTAAGTAAAGGTTCAACCAGCAGCTTTGGGATGTGAAGGAACACGGCTACTGTGTGAGGCTTCGTGTCAATACGGAGAGAAATGTTTCCAACACTTTGTTGAATCTATGACAATGTGAATTAAGACAGTTCAGAAGAAAAAAGGTAGTCCAAGCCAGCAAGGTGGACTTTATAAAATGAGTTAAATTACATTTTAGATTAATCTTAAATTTGACGAGAATTAACTTTTTTAGTTATGTTCCAAACAGACAGACCAAACCAAACAACGCCGCCAAAACATTACGTCCTTGGTAGAGGTCACAATGTAGTAATTTTATCCATTTTATGTTATAAACCCTATAATTGAATAAAAAAAATATTTTATCTTTAAAAAGAACATCATAAATGGAGGTGATAATGATAAAACCAAAGACTGTATTGAAGTATCTGATCCTCTGCTTATACTCCACTGAACATATGTTTCCTATTAAGGTCTACACAGCCAGTGTGGACACATGATTGGTTAACATCTAGACAGAGAAATGTCTTTGTCTTCTACCCTATATAATCTGTGAACACACACATTTCAGTGGGATTTCCACATCTGGCCTTCGGAGTCCCCACAGATATCTGCAGATCTGTTTTTGATGCCTGACTTTTTGTAATAAACCTTTTATTCATCAAAGTTCCAGATCCAGAAACTTCTTCACACCAAGCTACTCTTCTTGGCTCCAAACCCCTCCTTGAATTCACTTCATTATATAAAACATAAAGACGGCCCATCTATCGTCTGTACTGCTTATTGCCGCGTCGCAAGTCCATCCGGACAACACAGACAAACTCACACACACACACACACATTTACTCTGAAGAACAATTTGGAACGACCACAAGGAGAACGTGCAAACTCCGGACCAAGCCGAGGCTTAAAGCAGTGACATTCCAGCTGTGAGGCTGTGGTTCTGACCACCACGCCACCGTAAAGCCCCAGAATCCTTCAGAAATACAAGATGTTTGGTTGTTTTTGAGTAGCATACACACAGAGAATAATGAGTGCATGACGGACTTACTTCTCCGTGACGTAAAGGACTCCGTTTCGGATGTAGTCTGTTGGTGTCTTCCTGTCTCTGTTGATGAGGCAGCAGCGCCAGCCGTTTTCACACACTGAAACAACGCCACGCTGGTTAAAACGCGTCATAAAACCACATCCAAACACAGGCGCAGGCAGAAAACAAGTGCAACAACATCATTTAATCTCCCCGCTACCTCCCAGAGGACGCTCGCTCTCCGGCAGGTTGAAAACCTCGTGAAACGCGCCCCTCTTGGTACTGTAGTATCTTCCTCCTTCCTCGTCTCGGCTCACACCCAGAGGAGCCGCTGCAGAGACGCTGCCTCGCCCTCCGGATGCTGGAACCTAAGCGGGAGAAGAGATTGGCGGGTGGCAAGCAGGGCATTAGCTAAGCAGACGGTGATGTGCTGGTGCATCTTTACATGCTCAGGCCCAGAAAGGCCAGAACTGAACCTACAGTCTACAATAAAGCTGTGTTGAAAAGATCGATTAGATCGAATTCTCATATCAGTTACTCAAAGATCGATCCATAAATCCAAAGATCGATTTATTTAATACATTTCTCTTGGTGAATGTGATGGCTGTCTGCATAGCCACAGATCTAAGGCAGTAAACACCAACCAAAGTACCAACATGTCATTATATAGTATATAATACTTCAGTTCCTTTATTTTTGCTGTATTTTTTTGTTGAATGTCAATACAATCCTACTATTAATGTTTCATAACTATACATGCATATTATTTAACAAAAAAATCCATATCTGATCAGAACAGATCGGATAGAATCGTGAAAATCGATTCTAAATCTTAAGAATCTGAACTGAATCAATTCTTGAAATCTGAATCGATACCCAGCCCTAGTCTACAGAACTTCCTGCTTTTATTCCAGCATCTTTTTTAAAACTCCACCTGATTCTTTTTTGCTTCTCACTGATTAAGTATTTAGTTTTTTTTCCATAGCTTCATGCCAGTAGGAGCACGTTTCCCATCCACCTCATCCCAGTGGGAATCTGCTTGAAGGTCATCTGATGAGTTCGTGGTCATCCCTGTCAGTCCAGCATAGTTTTTGCTCTCTGTAAGAAGGTATCTATGACGCTGTTATGATGCAGAGATTAAAGAATAAACTGCACATGTGGGTGAGAATTAAAAAAAAGTGAAGGGAGATTTAAGCTGTGTTTGGGGGAAGAAAGCCGTTTGGGCCATTAAACTCTAAAAGGAGCGGAGTTGATATCATTTTACTGTCAGCCTGCGCATCAGGATGTCACTATGACGACCACTGGTACTGTAAAACACAGACACGCCATAACTACAGAGGAGTTCAGTAAATCAGAGAAAAAGCAGCTAATTGTTATGTTGCTACTTCTATACCTAGGGCAGACTAAAACATAACACACACACACACACACACACACACACACACACACATCAGATCCTACCTGTTCACACTCAGACAGCTGAGAGAGAAAAACACAACAACTCAGAACTAAAAGCAGGAGTGACAACAAACCAGTCTGTTTGCTTCACAATGAGTTCAGACCAAACATCTCAGCGCTGAGCTGAAATCTTCTCTGACACGTGACCCATAACTCTCTCCTCACTGACTGCAGACCAGCTCTGCAGCCCGACTGCTCGGACTGGGATCATTTCTGGGAGTTTGAACTGACCCGTCGGTTCAGCGTGGTGGTGCTGCGCTCCTTCAGCTGCAGGTCGGTGGGTAAATTAGTCCAGATGATGTAGGGGGTGTCATAGCGCTGCCTCAGCTTGGGGCAGCTCTTAAAGATGAAGTCGATGATGAAGAACTTGATTCCTGCGTATATCCCTGAAGAGGAGGAGGAAGATGAACAAACATGACATGTAGAAGCAGATTTTAGAAGCAGTCTACTCTTCTCATATTTAGTCAAATCGGATCTGATGGGCCGGGTTTTTTATACGAGTCATTTACTTTGTGTGACTGAATGAAAACTTTTAGAATTTCTCTCATTTCTGATTGATTTGCCTGATATAGAACTAGACTAATGAAACGTGTCTGATTATAGATATTTCTCCATTATCTGGGTGCAAAAAACGACATAATCTCTCCAATAATTGTTCTGCGAGGTTTAGTATTTCAGTAAAAACAAAAAAGTTATTTTATTATTCAACAAAACAACCAGGCAGCAGCTCGGCGATGTTAACATGACGCACATGATTTAACCGATTATCACCAGTGTGAGCAGCTGGAACTTCCTGTTGCAGTGGGAGCTTTAGCAACTTGTATTGATCATGTATGCAGGACTTCATACAACAAGTTGTTGCCATGGGAACAGCTAATAAGATATTAGTTAAAACTGAACATAGCGAGTGTTATGAACCAAAGATCCATTAGTTAGATTATACAGCGTTCTGTTTTCAAAAGAGAGCAGGTTACTTCTGTTTTAGCCTTTATGTGATCATGGCAGCAGCTCCTATGGTCGTGGTGGTGGTGGGGGGGCAGCTCCCGGTGTGGATGGATACCAATCGTATCGTTTCCTCACATCAAAATCCGTACAAATCCGGATATTTTAATTATACTCATTTTTACTTACTTTACTTATGTTTTTACATATTTAAATACTTTTTTCAAAAGACAGAAGTCAGGGTGATTAGGGGGGGGGCTGGGAATGTTGTCTGCGTGTGGATTTGAGTGTGTATCAGTCATCATGATGGGTCTATGTTAAACTGTGTTATGTATTATGGTGTGTAACAGTTTCATTTTAAATGATTTTATCATGTGACGCAATTTGTGTTGTCTTGGCAGGAAAAGCGCTTTATAAATAAAGTTTGATTTGATTTAGAAACATCTGTAAGAAGCCAGAGATCATGTGTTAGACTTTCAGACCAGAGGTAATAGAGATTTTGGTCAAAGCCACTAAACTCTGGTCTACTTTTCAAATATTTCCCTCCTGATTTTACCTGAATTTATTACTTTATTTGAATCTGCATTCTGTCCTACAATCTATATTTGTTTTGTTTACATTCCCTTTAATCATTCATTTTATCTGCTGTGAAGAAGTATTACATTTATAGAGATGCTATTACATATACATCTTATCTTTTTTCCCCATTACATACCTATGATGAATCCCAAGAGTTGATATGGCAGCAAGCAGGAAGCGATGAAGGCCAACCAAAGACCCACGTAGAGCTTCTGCGTCAGCTCCGGTTGCACCCACATGAACAGGCTGCACAAAACCCACACACACACACACACACACATCCTCAGTGGATTAGCCGCTCCGTTCATAACTTACGTCCAACATAAAAGCTGTGCAGAAAAACTCACTTTTTGATTTTTTCCAGTATGTTGGCCATTTTCCCAAACAGATTCTGTGAGGATGAGGACAGAAAATAATCCGTTGTGGAGGGAGGTGTTTGGCTTCAACTCAGAGCGTCCTACTGCGCACCTTGTCTCACCTGAGCTTTCTGTGCCACGTCCAAAACAAGCTGGAACTTCTCCGACACGGTTAAGTCTTCTTTTGGAGGTTCCTGTAAGAAAAACAAAGAGACAGCTGGAGAGGTTGGCTTCACACCATCTGCTAATGATCATTACGCAAACACTGTTTAAAACGTCATTACAAACAGAATTCAACGCTCTTCCTAATCTTACCAACATATATTATAAAGAATGTCAGTTACTGAAGACGTTTTACAATTTTATGGAAAATATTTGCTCTTTTAGTTTAATGGCAGCAAAGCATCATAAAAACGTGAGTAGAAGAGCATCTGAAGGATGAAATAGAACATGAGGAACCGGATAATCAGGCACATATAAGAGCAAGCATTTAAAAAGAAGCAGATTTAGGAGTCAGGATGGTGTTTGGCAACAAAACCAGTGAGGAAGCAGCCCGACCACATGGGGAGAAGAGGTCGTCCAGAACACCTCCGGTCTGGGATAAAAAAAAAAAAGAAAAACTCTACACGTGGCATCAATCCAAAATCCAGATGTGTGGTCAAACACGGCGGCAGGATACTTGGGTCAGACTAGGCAACAATCTGACGTCATAGATTAGATCAGTGATCAATGTGTGGAGAAAGACAGCGGAGAGGATAAGCTCGTAGCTCGCTTAGCAAACAGTAAAATGACGCAAGTCTGGAAGAAACGCTGGATCTCAACTGGCAGCGAAGCAGAGATTGCCATGGCAACGGTTGTCCTGCACACAGTGGAAACAGCCAACACAACTCAGGTGGGCTGAACCAATCAGAAACATAAACAATGACAATGAAACTAACTGATACAAATCAAAACCATCTGAATTACAACTAATAAAATGAAATAAGAACAGATCAATTAAATGTATTTAAAGCATCACTTTCCAATGAAATCAGGGTGCTTTACAGATGCATCAGTTCAACCTGATTCGCCTGGTTATGAAAACTACAGATGGATCATTCATTGTGAAACATTACACATGTGCAACATCTACGTGTTTATTCAGCACACTAATTGCTACACACCCTGTCACATTTAATGTACTGATAAGCACCAGTGACATTTTATTTAGTATGAACATGCTTTGCTGTGAAGCTTAAATACACATTTATGGAATAAATCTGTCAGTTTTGCAGTCTGTCTGTAATATTCCAGCCTTCCATGTTTTGGATTACGAGGATACAAAGTCTAATAGGAATGATAACACGCATGGGCTGAATGTGGCGTAAATTCATCGTCTCATCCGATGACTTAGTTTTTTTTTCTCCAAAACGTTACTTTCAAAAGGTTCAGAGGTTGGTGCAGCGGTACCAGTGACTGTATAAATTACTGGACTGAGTATACCATCACGTGATCCATAGGTTTCAGAAGAGCGGATTTGAAGCCAATAGGCAGGTCATACCGTCGCCATCTTGGTGTTTCGTCATTATCGGAAAATCCCAAAATGGATGAAAAGGTAGAGCTGAGAGGGCTCCG
>JBAMHX010000011.1:152774-165078 GCA_037177515.1 Pseudomugil tenellus
TCACACCTGTAAAACTTTTCTTTGGTAAAGATTCTTGTTTGTATTTCTCTTATGTGTGTGAATAAACTGAAACTGAATAGTGTCCATCACACTGCTGCTGCTACTAAACTAGAATAGAAACCACAGTGCCAAAAGTTCTTATTATGTTGTAGCCAAAAAGAAAAGAACCAGGAAGTCGGGACAGGATGCATCTTTTTTTTTTTTTTTTTTACTTGTCTTGTCCAGCATAAAGGCAGGCAGAATGAGGATCTGTCCGTTATATCATGCTGAGCAAATTTATTCTGTCAAGAGGAAGTATATGTGTACACTTGTATATAAATTTCCTCTTGACGATCTGTATTATTTATTTTATTTACATCTTAGTTCGACAGTCTCCATGTGTTGCTGGACACGACCGGAGGGGACAGAAAAAAGGATAAGAAAACAAGAGAAAAGTAAAGAGAACACAAACAGAACATAAAGAAGAGACAGAATCACACCACAAAGAAAAAAAACACAATCTAACCACCCATACTTTACCATCCGTCACACCTGGATAGAAATTAATAGAAAAAAAGGATCTCATGAGCTCCTGCAGAGTAAACGAATAAGAATAAAGAAGAATGGCTGTTACTAAATAATCTAAAAGAGATCTTAGTGACTGTGTCATCATGCAGAACGTACGAGGTGAAAAGTGCTCGCAGGAAAGTGATCATGCTCAGGCAACCCCCGCTACTCTAAAGGTCAGAGGTCGGCCAGAAGAACCCCGAGACCCGGACACATCCTGAGGTCATGATCTTTTTATTAGCATTCGGTTTGAGGTCAATGAGACAAATAGTTCCAGACATATAGTCAAAAATCAGATTTTTCTTGCATAAAGCGCCACCTGGTGGGGAAACCATGAATCCCATAATCATGAAGTTCCATACAGGTTGTCCAGTTCGGGGTCCAAACAGGTATACTGAGTATCAAAATCCATTTGTGAAAATTGTTCCGGTCATCGCGCAGAAACCATTATATTCCTGACACTCGGCGTTCGGGGATATAATATAAACATGAAGTAGAATACTTTAAGTTTTAAATGATTTCATTCAGATGAATGAATTCTGAATTAAAACCCAACATAAAACTGGCTGTTCTGCGTGAATTACACATTTGCATACGATTGGCTGATTGGTGTTTTAAAGATTCATCTCTTCTTTGACAGAACTCGACTCTTCTCTTTGTGTGGATATTTCCAGGTTGCCATGGTTACGATGTTCTTTGGTAGAGTTTACCTTTGGTGACTTTGTAATGTCCTGCTTGTTTCCTGCAGGTGTTCTCTCTGCACTGCTGGATGAAAAGTGCGCCTCCTCTCCGACGGACCAGCTCAGAGTTTCGTTCTGTGAGGATACCGTCGGTCGGCCGGACGCCGCCCCCGCGTCGGTGAGCAGACAAGCTGCTCAGGTACAGCCGCTGATCCGTCTTTACTCGCCGCGTGTTGCTGATGATGTCTGAGATTTTCCTTCTCTTCAGAATTTTTCGACCCAACTCGGAAAGATCCGCCAGAAGTTTGGGATGTTCGACAGCCCCATCTGCATCACTCTGGTCACGTCCCACGGTGGAAAGGAAAGCTGCGGCAACGCCCTGAAGGTGTTGCGGTCACTTGGAGTCAGCGTGGATGAGGCGTACTGCCTGGCGGGGGCCCCACGTGGCCCCATCCTGTCCCTGGTACAACCTCACTTCCTGCTCAGCGATGGCTTCGGCAGCCTGGAGGACTGATGTCGTTACAATCAGCACCTCCAAAAGTAACTGTAATGTGTTGAAAATAATCTGCTCAACCCACAGGTGGAACCAGTTTGAGCTGATGGGATTACTGCGAACGGCCTTAAAAGGACTTTATTCTCCAATCGAAGCCATCAAAAACAAAATTCATGAGTATTTTGCATCTGAAAAAGTGTTTCGTTTCTGGTGTCATCGTGATTGTTTGTGTGGGATGAGCAGGTTTTTTTTTTCTAAAACTTAAATCTGCTATTTAGATGTTTTCATTTGTTGAAAGTAGCGAAGAAATTTGCACAGATACAAGTCATGTCTAACTTTACTGGAAAGATGACCAGGAAGTAACTACTCGTCTACCTGCCTCCATCAAGTGATCTCAAAAAATGGCAGAAATGTTGCTCTTGTTGGAGCAAAACCATCATCTCAGACTGCGATCCGCACTGTGAACCTCCTCTTAGCGAGACAAAGTAGAGATGTGGCGACATGCTGGGAAGCAGCCATGCTAACATGTAGGGTGCAACGCCGTCTGTGTTCAGATCTTTCTGGAAACTTCACGTGTAAGGAAGCACACACTCACTGAAAACAATTCTGAAAACCTTCAACTGTGGATGGAAATATTTTTTGTACAAGTTTGAATGAATTATTTTTATTTTTCTCTTCAAAAAGATCCCGTTTTTTAATATGTATGTGCAGATCTGTTTCATTAAGACACATAAATATCTGTATTTGTAACATTGTTTTAAAGAATCTTGTTGAAAATGTCTATAATGTACATTCAATCCTTCAAAACATTTGTAATATCCACATGACAAGATGGAAGTTTGCAGAGCGAACTGGGTTCCGGTTCAGCCAGGAACAGCAGAAAAGCTACTTTATGGCGCACCGTAAAGCAGCAAACATTAGCCAGGTGACACTTTATATGTCTGCCAGTCTCACTGTATTATCACATAACCTGAAATGTGAAAGCTTAGTAAAGCACATGTTCATTAATAACCTACTTCAGGGAGTTAGAAGTTATTTACGTGTCCAAAAAGAAACGCATGGACATATAAGGAACACAAGCAGCGTCTTTAACTGCTTTTCTGATAATCTGGAAACATATTTGCAGGGTGAATTTTCCTTTTTTGTTTGATTTTTTTTATCTAGTTGCAACAATGTGATGACATATTTTTTCTGGTTATTGCCTGGTAATGTGGAACCAGTTAAGTATGTGTGCATGCAGAGACAGCAGGAAAGAAAATCTTATATGTTGCTTTTCTAATGTTTATCTTTTTTTATCTATTAAACTAATTTGTGGTTGACAGTATATTAGTCCAGAGTTTGTCTTGGTTGCTTTATTATGTTTTAACAAAATAAAATAAAATTCTTATATTTCAACGTACCAGTTTAAGTCAGAGCTTTGTTCACTGATGCTTTCAGTCTCATTAGTTTAATGTTTTTATTACCGTTATGTTACAGCCAGTAAAAGTTCAACTCACAAAACACAATGCATTTCCTCTTTATTTTCCAACATTTAATGTTTGTAATGTTTGACAGTGGCCATCAGGAGGCAGCAGAGAGTAAAAGCTGAAATCAGACAGTAGAAAATTCTGTTAGACGGCATGTCGTCACCATGACGTTTTTGCCATGGCAACCGAAGACGCCATCTTTGCCAAACACACCTACCTGCAAAAAAAAATAAATAAATTTTTAAAAACTATAAAACTGGGATTTTTTTTTACCATTTTATGGAAAATATTCTCTCATTCTGAATCTGATGGCAGCAACACCTCCCTAAAAAGCTGAAATACAGTCAACAATAGGTACAAGCATCATTTTCACAGAGCAAATAACTGAACACACCTTTTTAAATTGTATGTGTGACTTTTATGTGATGGTGTGATCAGTTTAAGTCATTAGGGAACAGCAACCCTGCTGATCTCATTTCTGCCTGCACGTATTAGAACATGTTAGTGAAATAAAGCTGCTGCACATCATGTCTGGAGTCTCATATTTACTGAATGATTAGAGTCAGAAAAGATTTGGTCGTCATTATTCCGTGTGGTTTGTGATGCCGGATGTCAAGGTCATCACTGAGAGGGAAGAAATGTTCCCTAAAGAAGTTGTGTTTTTGCTGTTGTCACAGCTTCACTCAGCCGCATGTTGGTTGCTGTAGCTCAAACAGATTCTGTGTAAAAAATACAATAAAGCAACAGGAAATTGAGTATTTTCGCTCATTATGTTCAGGCAAAATTCTGGTTACATTTTATGCTGGTATGAGTTGCAAAAGTCCTCCCTTTGCTTTTCTTTTTTCTACTCCTTCTGCTTTCAGCCACAGGCAGGAAAGGATGTGAGGGAGGAGGATGCTGGAGCATCTGTTGGATCCTGAAGCAAACTGAAAGGGAGCAGAAGTGGGAAAATGACTATGGGAAAAAATGTGAAAGTGTTCTCAAAATAGTCACCGAGTCAGTGACACAGACGTCAAGTTGATCTCAAAGCTGAGGTTAGATTAGAGTCTGTACAAATATCCTGAGCTGTGAGGTTTGGCCACCAGCTTTAGGAGATCTCCATGGCAATCAAAGACCACTTCTGCTTTTACTTACCAGAGATAAATATCTCTGATAAGTAAACTGCAATTCCAATTGATGCATGTATTTATTTATTTATGAATGAACGAATTAACCTGTACTGATATAGTGCTTTTCCAGTCACGTTGAGGAGTTAGACTTTACACTACACAGTGCGTTCACTAATTCACACACACACACCCTGACTGGCACATCAGGAGCCAACTTTGGGTTCAGTGTGTTGCCGAAGTACACGTCGAGGGCGAGACCTGAATTCAATTTCCCGACTTTCTGGTTGAAAGACAACTGCTCTTCCTAAACAATGTCTTTGTTTATTCATACATTTATCCACAAATATTGATTTGCATAAGTTATGTTGCTATTTTATTAATATTAATATTGTCCTGGAGAAGACAGACCAGTTTAATTGAACCAGATGGAGAAGGCACGTAGTCCTTTGTTCTACGAAAATACCATCAACCAGGCGAGCAGTTGAAGCTGAGAGTAGAAGCTTGTTAGCATAGCATGCATGAACCTGAAATTAGAGATGCTGTTCATTTTGACCGTTTACAGTGTCCTGATATTTAATAGTTTAAAGCTGCTCTTTATAACAAGATGGCAGTTGACAGAAAAGCTGACTCAAGGGTTGGTGTCACCTGTAATCAGGTGAAGTTATGTGAGGGCCTTCTCTCATCTTCTGCTTCTTAAGATGCAGTGAGACATGCAGATGTTTAGTTTGACCGGAGGCATTAAATTCTGACTAAGCAGCTGAGCTTTAAGTGACAAACATTTTGGATTTGAAATAATCACATAAATGCCACATCTGACAAGGAGGAAGACAGCTGCTGAGACATTACCTTCCATCAGAAACTGTCTCAACTCCATCACTTTGGGTCCCATTTCTCATCTTTGGATTTGATAAATATTATAAATGTAGAGTAGGAGATCCTGGCAAAATGGTCCGAGCAATCTATATGAAACTAGTGCTGCAGGTGCAAAGCAAAGAGGGCGAACACATGGAAATAATATGTACCAGTTTATTTAAATAATGGTCATGCGCTCAAAGAAATCCAGAGTTAAATGTTGGTTGAAAACTCCACCACGAGGCAGGTTTCCAAATCCCACTGCACAGAAGCACAGGTGCCTATGTCCTCTGGAAGCCATTTAAACCAGTACAACTGTGCCAACCTACAACACTACACCTACGCACTATCCTGACACACAAAACACAAGTTTAAGTGCTAAAGTGCTACTTGTAATAAAATGCTGACCTGAATAAATGCTTTGATAATGCTTGCAATGCTAGCCTTTTGCTAATGCTTGTAATGCTAGCTTTTTGCTAATGCTCATAATGCTAACCTTTTGCTAATGTTCGTAATGCTAGCTTTCTGCTAATGCTGGCTTTGCTAGCAATAGACATTACACACGCCCCCTGTGACAAGGTGCTTGTGACGGGATGCTTTTATTTCCAGAGCCGCAGCGTTTGACATGAAGTTGTAATAAGTTGTACCATGTTGGCTAATAGAAAAATTCAACTGCAGTAGCCATTTTTCACTCCTAAGAGGGTTGGAGTATTATGTTAGCATGTGTAGCTAACCAAGCTCTGGCTCTCACTTTGTTGTGTTTGCAAGTGCTCCAAGACTCTGAGAGTGATTTGAAAACAGATGTGCAGATGAGTTGAAAAGGGAGTAGCAAATCTCTGTTGAGTTCAACAGACATATCATTTTAGTGATTGGATGGTGTTTTTTAAGTTCTGGTTTTTTTTTATTTTGTTTTGTGTTACAGCATTTAATTAAATGGGTGTAATTAGAATGTGATGGGTTTTTAAACAATGCATTAAAAAATTCTACTGCTAATCTGCTATCCTAGCTATATAAAAATGTATGTTTCTTTGTGTAAAAGATGGGTCCAGCTTTAATCTTTGATGTTAATGACTGAAATTAAAGTAACCACCTGGGGTCCATTTCACAAAGAGGGTTCAAGAAACTCTGAGTTTAAGAGATAACACCGAGTTGACAATCCCTAAGATGAGAAATTCAAAGATTCCCATTTCCCAACAGCTGGTCAGCGTTAGTTTTGTTAACACTGAGATTGTCAACTGGAACATTAGGAGCCAGCTTCGAGTTAACAATGAGCACCAAGACACCAAGACCAAACCCATCATCAATGGAACCCAGAAACAACGAGTCACTATGGCAACCGCTGGAGAAAAAGGTCTTCGTTCTTTCCCCCGCTGGAATTAAAAGTTCTAATGCAGATGTACAGTGATTATACAACAAAGTATCAGAGTATGAAAGTATCAAAATAAAATTTTGTGGGTTTTTTTCGACTTTATTATTGAGATTTCTAGTTTATTCACAAAGTGAGGATGGGAGAAAAAAATTAAGCAACATTTTTTTCCAGTACGGCTCTACTCTGTCGTAGTGATTATGGCACATTTTAAGGGGAAAAAACGTAAAGGAGAGACAGGCAGCGTAACTGTCGACAGAGTGAATGAATAAGTTTTGTTTTTGAAATGAAAAAAACTGAAAGTAATAAAAATAAAAATGAAAGTTCTTCTAAATGCAATCCGACGGGGAACAAAAGACTTGGCAACAACTTAACATAAAGTATAAAAATATCATTCAAATGTTAAAGCGTGTGCGTGTTTTGTTTTATTGTTGATGTGTGGCTTGATGAGAGCATGAATATATTTAGAGACTGCAGTGAAAACCGGTAACGCTCCAATAGATACGATTCCGGGAATGACAATCTCTCTGTGAAGAAGCACATCCTCTTCGTCAATAAACAGATATGTCATGTTCGCAAAAGAAGAGACTGACAAAGTCAGTGGGATTTTAATTCAAGGAAATTGAGCACACGTACTTCTGAAAGGAGAGGAGACTGAAATAAACTCTGCTGTCACACAGAAATCCAAACTAATTCTGGCCAGACACTTGGAGACACCTTCTATTAGAGAATCTGGTTGTGTTAATCCTAGTCTGGAGTCACAATTTTGTTGCAAACAGATAAAGACCCATGTCCTGTCTAAACATTTTCCATGATGGAAAGGACACTGAGTGTCCCACTGTGGGGAACGCCTCCTGCGTGACCTAGTCAGAAGCTCAAATGTCGTTCCACGCCAGCCCTGAGTGGCTGGGACTGGTGACGTCTATGTCTGGAGGACCCCTGTATATATAGGGCTGACAGCGTCAGTCGTCATTCAAAACAAGCTCACCTCTTCCTAGGTTCTTCACCAAGGAGGGTGGTCTGGTGAGACACTCACTCATGCTACTCAGAGAACCGGGGTTACGCAAGTAACCTAAAGTTCTCTTTCATAGCATTCGTTTCGTGTCTCACTATGGGGAGAAAGTCTCACTCCTGGATTGCCAGACATGCCTGTAAAGAAGACAACTGTGGTGAATTTTCTCTCTTTTTTTTAATAGGACCCAAATCCTGAGCGCCCAGTTTAAGGACAGAATGGGCCTTGATTGGAGTTAATACATTTTTCAGATATTTTATTTATATGAAATCTATTGAGTAAAAATGAATTTCAAATGTCCAAATACTGTATTTATTTTTGTTTTTGTTATTATTTATTTATGTACGACAAAACATATTTGACCTTCTAAATAACTAATGTAGTTACTTTTCTGGGTAACTAATTACTTTTACTGTATGATAACTGAGTTACTAACTTAATTACTTTTTGGGAAAAGTAATTTGTAACTATAACTAATTACTTTTTTTTAAAGTAAGATTCCCAACACTGTCAGTCACTGGTAGTGACACTGGTGATGGACGTGTGTGTAGGCTACATATTTCTGTCCTCTAGTTATCTGTCAATCACCTCTGGCACCATAAGGTGTCCAACCACATTTTGGAGGTATTCAATACCACCCCCTGGCCACCTTTAGCTCCGCCCCTGAGCAAGTTGGACACCACTGGACAAGCTGAGTTGAATGAGGCCCACTTCTGTTTTTTAAATAAAAGGGTAAAGTTCCAATTTGCTTAGTTGTTTTTGCTATAAGTGATGTTTAAAATCACAACAGTTTTTAAAAGCAATGCAGCTAAATCAGAAATGCTGTTTTTTAGCCGCATTAAAGTTTTAGTGAAGCTGTAAGTATAATTTTCAGCACTGGCCACTCCCGTTTCTGTCTGTCCAGCACACAAACTGTACACACGCGGTCACAAATAGAGTAGCCTACCTACGCGCAAGCTCACACATGCTCACACAACAGACGGACAATTGGACAAACTGTCTCTCGCTGCAGCTCAGGGGTTGAAGGACACCGTAAAGCGCAGCAACTAATCGGTTTTAATCTGTTAATTTGGCCCCGGTGGCCTCTCTGAGGAAGCAGGTAAATACACAGAGGCTGCCTTCAGACCGACGCGTTGGAAGCGGAATCATTCCCTAAATTATTCCTTTTTAACGTAAAGAACGTGGATTTATTGAGGAAGTTTCTAATGATTTGAGGATGTTTATGCGTCTTTTGCCAAGTCTTGCCTGCTGTGTGTGCGTTTTTTCACCACACAATGTGCTTTTTGTAAAAAAGTCAGAATGAACTTAATTACCACTTACTAATAATGTTAATGTGCTTAACACGTTGCAGATGAGAAGTCTGTGTGGCCGTCCCTTCTAATGCGGATAGATTTTATTTTATTTTTGCGTATTTGCGCACCGGAGCGCACTGGAAATCCTCAGTAAAGTCGTTTAAGAGTCGAGTATCTGGAACAACATGAGAAGCCAGTGTGGGTACCAGAATCCCGTCCGGCCTACATGAGAACCCGCTGGCCGCGCTGCTGTGGCTCGGACCGGGACGGACCGACAGAAGAGCCGCGGCGGAGATGGCGGCCAACATGAGTGCGGGGGGAGAGGTGGTGGCGGGGTCGGGACACAACCTGCCGGCGCTGGTGTTCGGTGTGCTGCTCATAGTGGTCATCATCTGCGGGAACCTGTTGGTGTGTTTGAGCGTGTTTACCGAGAAGGCGCTGAAGACCACCACTAACTATTTCATTGTAAGTCTGGCGGTGGCGGACCTGATGCTCGCGGTCCTCGTGCTGCCGCTCTTCGTTTACTCAGAGGTGAGATCCGCCGAACACACTGCTTCGGGATGGAAACTTTAACGCTTACACACGCTATACTAGGCCTACATCTGGTCTATAGGGTAAACTAAATATGGAAGCTTTAAGCTCCAGGGGGTCCCATATCAGCTATCTTATATGTTCAGCTTTATTATCACTATACAGTTTGAATATTAAGGAAGCCCATTTCCGCCACTTGAAATAATAAAAAAAAAAAACACTTTCTCATAATTACGGGATAAAAGCCATTACTATGAGATACAAAGTCATTATTATGAAATAATTAGTCATTATGAGATAAAAAGTCATTATTATGAGATACAAAGTCATTATTAGATAAAAAGTCATTATGAGATAAGAACTCATTACTATGAAATAAAATGTCATTATGAGATAAAAAATCATTATTATGAGATACAAATTCATTATTAATCTATACAAAGTCATTATGAGATACAAACTCATTATTATGAGATACAAAGTCCTTATGAGATAAAAGGTCATTATTTTGAGATACAAATTCATTATTATGTTATACAAAGTAATTATGAGATAAAAAGTCATTATTATGAGATACAAAGTCATTATGGGATAAAAAGTCATTATTATGAGATACAAAGTCATTATGAGATAAAAAGTCATTATTATGAGATACAAAGTCACTATTATGAGACAAAAAGTCATTATTATGAGATACAAAGTCATTATTATGAGACAAAAAGTCATTATTAGAGATAAAATGTCATTATTATGAGATAAAAAAGTCATTATTAGAGATAAAATGTCATTATTATGAGATAAAAAAGTCATTATTAGAGATAAAATGTCATTATTATGAGATAAAAAAAAGTCATTATTAGAGATAAAATGTCATTATTATGAGATAAAAAAGTCATTATTAGGTTAAACAAAGTCATTATGAGATAAAAAAAAGTCATTATTAGGTTAAACAAAGTCATTATGAGATAAAAAAAAGTCATTATTATGTTGTGCAAAGTCATTATGAGATAAAAAGTCATTATTATGAGATACAAAGTCATTATTATGAGACAAAAAGTCATTATTAGAGATAAAATGTCATTATTATGAGATAAAAAAGTCATTATTAGGTTAAACAAAGTCATTATGAGATAAAAAAAAAAAGTCATTATTATGTTGTGCAAAGTCATTATATTTAGAGAAAAAGTCATTATAAAAAGTCATTATTATGAGGTGGAAAATCAATATTATGTTAAATTATGTTGCATGATATTATATCGGGGCATAAGAAAAAACAGTGTTGGATGGTTTATTCAGCGCATTCCCTTTTCTAATGGATCGGGAACACATTGAGGAATAATTTTGACGTGGCTTGGCAAATTGTTGGGATTGTTCTTCGTAAGAAACCTCAGGAAAGGATTCTAAAAAAGAAGAAACTTTGGTGCAGAAAGAACAAGAGTGATGTAGCTGAAGTTGCAGCTTTCATACAACAGCAACTTGAAACTTCTAGACAGTGTCACGGATACAGGTGGATGCACCAAATGTCTGATGAGTGGTTTTGTCACAGATAGGGAAACCATACGGGTTCTGCTACTTGATGGTGACAGGGTTGACTTGAGGTCCAGAAATCGATAAAGGAGGCGAGTGTATTACAGCTGCGGTCCTAACTACACGGGGCACTTTGATGATAAGCTTAAGCCATTTGGAATAGGAGTTAAAGGTTGTATTGATGGCTTTTCTGGGAGCTTTATATGGCTTGAGACTTATAAAACAAACAATAATCCAAGAATCATTTCTTTCTATTTTATGGATGCTGTTATTAAAGCTGAAGGTTGCTCACGAAGATTAGGAATGGATTTCTGGACAGACGTGGCAAGACTTTCACATTTTTCAGATGATCAACCTGTTACAGTCAGTGTAATCCTTGGTCTGAGCATCCTTGGATGGACCTGTTTGACAAACTGAAAGCTGATGGATACTTCTCTGACACATTCTTGGACAAAGCACTAGTCCAGTTCGGGTTTCTTCACACATTGCATGAGACCAGAACTGTCTGGCTAACTGACTTACTTAGTTGGCTGTAGATTTTCATATGGAGCTGTAATGTCCTGTAATGCAAGAACTTTAAAATGATATTATAATTCTCTGTATTATAACTCTTACCTATCTGAGAAAACTGGAAGACGATATGCGATGTATAGCATACAGGGTCTCGCGAGAGGACTGTATGTAACTGCTACGGTAAGACAGTGACATGTGATGTTGTACAGTCAATAGGTGTGATTTGTATTCAGTGTTGCCTGGTCCACTTGTAATAAGTGACTTTGGCATTGTTTTTTTTAAAAAGTGGCATGTAGATATCATAAATCGCGGGTTGCGGTTTTTTGGGCTTCTTTTCAAAAAGCTGGTTGCTTATTTGTTCTTAATTTATTCCGTGTATGAATTCTTCCTGAATCTTTCTTATTTATTTACATTTACGTGAAAAGCATCACATAGTATTTACATTTTATGGATCCATCCACAAAACCAGTTTCCTTGGTAACAACGCTGGCCAAAAATGATGCTTGCAGGCGTTCTTCCTCTATACAGTGCAGTATTTACTGTCTATATGTTGTTGCTTATGTAAAATGCCTTTAGACTTTGCTAAAATCAAATGTAAGAAGTTTTATGAAGTTTTTATATTGGCAACATTTACTGTTTACAGATTCTTATGCATTCTTATGTAGTTTCTTTGATCCATTTTAGTTGAAAATGCCAGTTTGTTAAATGTTAAAATGTTGTCATTGAAACGTTTTCTTATTTTCTACTTAACACTTTAATTGAAAGAAGTATTTTACTGTATATGTATTCGCACAGGGTGCGAGGTGGTTAGCACTGTAGCCTCACAGCAAGCCGGTTGCCGGTTCGCTCCCCGGGTCGGACGGTGGCCTATCTGTGTGGAGTTTGCATGTTCTCCCCGTGTTAGCGTGGGTTCTCAC
>JBAMHX010000011.1:165178-177823 GCA_037177515.1 Pseudomugil tenellus
TTAGAGATAGGGTGAGAAGCTCGGTCATCCGGGAGGGACTCAGAGTAGAGCCGCTGCTCCTCCACATCGAGAGGAGCTAGATGGGGTGGCTCAGGCATCTGGTTAGGATGCCTCCTGGACGCCTCCCTGGTGAGGGGTTCCGGGCACATCCCATCGGGAGTAGGCCCCGGGGGAGACCCAGGACATGCTGGAGAGATTATCTCCTGCCTGGCTGGGGAACGCATCGGGATACCTCCTGATGAGCTGGTACGGCCCTGACCGTCAGTCGCACATCCTGCGTGTTAACAATATTTAATTTAGAGTTTTCATGTTATAGAGAGGATGAACTGATTAGATTTGGAACGATTGATTATTTTCAGGTTGGCCACCAGGGGCGCTCAAACCTGAAAACTGTTATGGCTATATCTCTAAAACTATTCCCCTGATTTACTTCAAATCAAGTGCAAATGAAAGGTCATGACCTGAAGATGTGTCACATAATGATGTTATACCTGAATGTTTCTATAACTGTATATGTATTCGAGGATTGGGATTTCCGAGAAAGAAATTAAAAAGTTGAACTGGAATCATTTTCTAAAGAATAAAGTTAATTGTTTATGGCCCAGAGATAATTTAGATGGGTTTACTCAGGTAAAATCAAATATATAATTGCCATAAAATGTACATCCAAATAATTTGGTGTTTAATGTGAAAAGTTTAATCTGCTAAATGCTGAAGCAGAATCTCTTCTGAACGTCTATGATAAAAACGGAGAAAATGTCATTAAATACATTCAAATTTATTAGCTATTACAAAAGTTGCTGTTAGTAATTTTTGCCCTAAAAGAGTATTTTGAAATCTAAAACAAAGTAAATGTTAGTGTTTGTTATAATCACCCTCCATGTGTAACCACTGGCCCGTTCTGTCAGTGCAAACCATGAGCTGGTAATGAAACTGATAAGTTTGCTATGAAGAAATGTTGGATTATTCATTCATTCATTCTCATGCACACACACTCACACACACACACGCACATACAAATAGACCGCCCCCTCACCCCTCCAGAATAACCTGGGGGACTTGCACCTTCCTGGTTTGCTTTACTTTCATATCAGACTTCATCTGCAATTTGTAATGTTGTGATCACAACTAAATTCAACCAAATCGAATTAATTTTGTGCAATCTGTAATTTAATCCAAACAGTCAAATGTCAGCAGTCATCTGTGTTACCTTAGATACATGCGTCATCAAATGTTTGTTGTGTGTTTGGGATTATTAATATGCTGACATGTTTAGCGGCCCAATAACATGTAGCAGCAGCAGCTCCTCAACACCGCACAGGTTGGAATCCCAGACTGGTTTTATTGCTCCATGTTTCTGTCTGACCTGCTTTCCTCACACGTCATTGTTTAATGAAGACTTCCAGCCTAAAAATATTTTTCCAGTGATGAGTGTGAAAGGAGTGTTTTGTACTGTGTGTAGCGCTGTGGTGGAAGATAAATGAAACATTTCTTCTATCAAAAAACAGCAGAGAATATCTGAAATGTGTGAACAAATGAGGAAAATCATTATCTGCTTTAAATGCTGAAAGAATGAGAATGACTTTTTGCTATTTTCAGTACTTTTCCCTTTTCTTTGCAAGTACAGTTTCAGCTTTGAAAGCACTTTGCTGAATAGTGACATACCTTCCCTTTGGGCTTATTTTGATAAAGAAAAATAATAAAATAAGAATAAAATAATTATTAACTATTAAATAAAAAATATAGGTGTTTGCACGAGGAAAAACAGAATAAAACAAGTGCTGCTGGCGAGAAATCAGGATCAGGACAACTAAACAAAAGATGGCACAAATCCTGGAGGGTCAGACTTTACTCATGCACACCAAACAAGCTCGGACAACAGTACAGTTACACTAAATGTTTGGACTCTGTCCAAAACTACCACTGACCAAAAAGAAAGAAGACATTAATTGACCAGGACCAAAAACAGCTCTTTCACTACAAGTGAATAATTCAGCAACAATAACTGTATGTAGTCTGGTTTTTTGTTTTTTTACTGGAATCCGTTCAATATAACTAGCAGCAGAGCCAGCAAATTATACAAAGTGCTGCATTATGACATGTTCTAGATCTCTTTGGTTCACTCATCAAAGAGTTCACGTCTTTGATCTGCACGAGCGTGCAGATCAGTGTTGACACTGTGGAAGCGGACCAGAGCTTAAAGTTAACCAAATATGTTCTAAGGCCTTCCCAGTTGACCACCTTCCCAAAAGCAGATTTCTCTATGCTTGTGTTGATGATCCGTCAGCTTTGAGGGAAATTAGTGGAAAACTAGCACAAAGCCAAAGCCTCTGTAACCAGAGTTTTCTCTCACCTGTTGCAGGTTCATTGCTGTGTTGATACCTCTGAACTACAATAGGAAGCATGTGGACCTTCGTCAGGCAGTATTGCTATCGGCAACATGGATCCTAGCCATGGCTGTGGCCTCACCCATCATGTTTGGCATCAACAACGTACCAGGCCGTGACCCCAGCGAGTGTAAACTGGAAAACAATGACTATGTCCTCTACTCGTCCGTGTGCTCTTTCTTCATCCCTTGTCCCATCATGCTGCTGCTGTACTGCGGCATGTTCCGCGGGCTGCACCGGTGGGAGGAGGCACGCAAAGCCAAGCTGAAGAGCAGCATCCAGGCCTGTCGCAAGCTCCAAGAGGCCGCTGCCTCACTGCCTCCTCTGGCGTCGCTTCCACCTCCACTGCCACCCATCATAGAGCGGGAAGTGACAGATACACCTGAGGAGCCGTCCACCTTCCCTTCCACAGATCGGCCACACCAGTCAGAGTGTAAGGACAGTCCTCTGCCAACAGTGAGCTTCGCAGAAATCAAGTTTAACCCCAACCCCAACCGAAGGAAGAGGGCCAAGATCAACAGCCGAGAGAGGAAAGCTATGAAGGTGCTTCCTGTCGTTGTGGGTGAGTTTACGTTGCTCTACAAATTCATTAAGGAGTTTTTTATGCTTTTATGTCATGAAACAGAAAATAATGATGGCAGTGCCAAACCCTCAAACAGCAGTCAGAGTGCTTCCTAACCTTCTCTCCAATGCTGCCACAATGCTTTCAGACCTCTTTTGGATTTACTTTGGTTGGAGTTTTCAAAGAAGACAAGTAAAGATAAGGCTGAATTTAACCAAATTGAACTTTGAACTTTAAACAAATTGAAAAAAACTCACTGTGTTGAAGTGAGATATAGCCTCCGTTTAATGACCCTAAAAACTTGTATAACACCCTTGAGTTTACCTGTTAAAGGGGTCGGTAATATCTCTGGATTAAGAACCTGCCCAGGATTTACAAGTTTGAGGTTTCTGCAAACGTTGTATGATGTGTGGAAAGAGGCTAGTCGGTTCTGTGTCATTACGTAATCTGAAACATGTTAACGTGCGTGATATCTAATATCACAGTCTCCTCCCGTCTCATATGAGTAACATTATTTGACAGCAACACTTACCGTGGTGTTGGAGTTCAGGTTGCCGGTTGTTTGGTTCCATTAACGGCGATCAGAATTCAGGATCTGAAAAATGTGGGTTTGTTTTTGTTGTAGCTTGTTGACGTCGAGTCCCAGCTTCCCTTTCAGTTCCCTGAAATCTTTTTAAAGTATATTTAGTTTGTTGATCAGCTTGTCGATGTTCATTTCCGCAGTCGTTTCTTGCTCCAAACGCAGGCTTTGTCCCATTTGTCCCAATTTAATTTTCGCTGGATCTCTATAGACTAACATAAAGCCAGGAAACACTGAGTGTCCTCCTCAAACCAATTCTGCTTCTTTTTAGAGCCTGTTTCTTTGCTTTTATGAAGATGTCGGCCCGTGTTTCAACGCTATTTTGGCCAGGTAACTCCACCCGTGTCTAAGAACACCAGCAACGTGAAGCAGTTCTCAACTCTGACCCAGCGAAGAGTTGGTACTTGGATTGAAACGGCTACAAGAATTTCTCTCCGGGCATTAATAAAGTATTTATTATTATTATTATTATTATTATTATTATTATTATTATTGTTATTATGAGAGACAGAAACCAGCGCTTAGTCTGGCTCTGGCTTCCCACCAGCACTGGGACCAGCTTGGTTGAAGGGGTGCCAGAGCAAGCTACAATGGGATTCAGTTTTTGACAAAAACAAAAGGGAACTAGTCAGATTATATGGAAATTTCAAAACATTTACATGAACAAGTCAATAGGGAGTCAATACTTGCTCTTCAGTTCCTGAGTGACGGATCAGCAACACGTGAGTTGAGAATCTCAATCCCTTTCAACAGAAATCTATTTTTGCAAAGAATCATTCGGTTAAAGACAACTTCGGGGTTCAAAGGAAATGTACGCCTATAACTGAATGTCAGAAGTGATAAGAAGAGTAATTTAACTCCACAAAGAAGATCTCGGGGCTCTGATACAGTATCCATCTCTTGCAAAGATGTTTGGAAAGAAATTATCTTTAAAAGTCAAAAGCAAATAAACAAATATAGCAATAAATGCCTCAACTTTCAGGAGCTGCTTTGCTATCCAGAAGTCTTCAACAACAAGCAAAAGAAGGGTGTAATAATACATCAAAACATTGTTAAATCCATTCAATATCTTATAGTTATTTGAGATTTGATATTAATGAAAGTTATTTTGATGAACCTCTTAAAGCCTCTGGTTTCCCAAGTGGGGGATTTTGAGAACAGATGGTGTTGAACTGGACTAAAAAAAGCCATTTTGGCCTGAACTGTCTTTACTTAAACCTCTCATTTTGCTTCACTTTATCATCATTCACTTTATTAGAGAAAATCTTCACACATTGTACTGTGATCTGATAGATGTTTAGAGTTTCAGCTGCACTGTGAAAGGTAAACCCTGGAACTTTTACTATGTCCCATCTTTCGAGCAATATGGCCTAAAAGTAAAAACTTTGATTTTTTTTTTTTACCAAATCCGATTTCCGATTTTAATCATTTTTTCCCTCTACTGCTAAAAAAACAAATTACACAACAGTTTTCACTGTTTTTCACAACAGTTTTTTAATTTTAAACCATGTTTGTGATGGTTTTCCATCATGCCCCAGTCTTCTCATAGGGGACACAGTGTAAAAATAATTCCATGTATTGTCTATTGGTGGGGTTTTGTTGGCTGTTTTTGTTTTGAACATGTCGTAGATTCACAATTTCTCCCACTCCGCTGAGTGCTTCTGTTTCACCTCTTCTTTGCTGCCATGTTGATGTGTTTATGCACATTTGTGGGAAATCAGCAGTAGCATGCAGACATTACTATGATGTAAGGAGGCTCAAAATGTGTTGGGGAGGCAAAAAAAAAATCTCGATTTTCATCAAAATAAATCTTCTAAAACAACAAATTCAAATTAATTGATTAAATAGTTAATTGCCCAGCCTTATCTTCATATATTCATCAACAACACACAAAATGACATTTGTACTAACATCTCAATTCTCAAACTGTGGTACGCGTTCCACTGGTGGTACTCGAGCTCCCTTTATACATATATATTTATAGATAACAGTTAGACACTTTATATTTTATCCCATTATCTCTAAGACATTTATAAACATTTTTAGAAAGGTCCAAAAAGTTTATTATAGTTTGCTTTTTTTCAATAAATAGATGTGAAAATTCAAATCTAATCAAAATAGTACAAAATGTTTAGAAATCATAAAATATTTTAAATTCAGATTTAAAATAAGAGTTGTCTTTCCTTTGTTTTTATTTTAATATCAGCCTGTTTCATGCACTTCACTCAGTAATTAATCCTTATAAGAAGTTAACATGCTTCCTTTCTGAACTGCTTATAGCCATATATGTTGTAGCTTTATATATTTACTACTGTGTTTTCAGGTCGGTCATGGTGGTTGTACTTTATTTCACTCTTTTCTCAGATGGTACACACTGTAAAAACTTTGAGAACCACTGTACAAACACATTTCACAAGTGTTCCCTTGACTATGACGCAAAAGTATTTAAATATATGTTGTGATTGCAGAGATATAGGCCTACTTACTTCATTATGGGTGTGCAATCTTCCAGCGGAGGCCTAAAAATAGACAAAGGCTTCAAAAAGTTAAATTGTACGATATAATGCTGGAGTTGCAGCAGTTTTGACTGACAAGGACCCGTATAAATGGGTAACTTTTGCAAGACACCCCTACTCTGCTTGACTTCCACAGAATAGTTTAAACAGAGTCAGTATCATGGAAACTCTCACCAGGTATTTACATGAGGAGTGATGTAACTGATGACACCAGGAAACTGAGCTCCTCGCCGCTACCTCTGATGCCTGTTCCAAGGCACTTGCACATCAGTCAGAATGGGTCAGCCTATTAATAGCTGTGCACCCTCTTCTCTTTCGCACACAGCAGCTAATCCTTGCAGCTCCTTAATCTAAAATCCAATTATTAACTAGGGCTTGCTCAGACTGGCATTTAAGTGTGCAGGTAATGAATTAGTTTCATTTGCTTATCTAAG
Organism: Pseudomugil tenellus; assembly: GCA_037177515.1. Lineage (NCBI taxonomy): Eukaryota > Metazoa > Chordata > Actinopteri > Atheriniformes > Pseudomugilidae > Pseudomugil > Pseudomugil tenellus. The sequence continues at coordinate 171,658 of JBAMHX010000011.1, forward strand.
TGTTCAGAGGGAAGCCTGGGGGGGAGCTGAATCTTTGGAGGAAAGTAGCAAATAAAATGCTGTTCTAGAAAATATGAACAAAAATAAACAATTAAAAGCTGTTTGAGAATTTGAGTTTGCTTCATGGTGTGCTTGTCTGGCAACAACAGTCCTGCTAACTAAATGCTAGCAAGCTAGCATACAAAGGTGTCCGTGGAAGAAAATTATGTCATGTACCAAGAAGGAAGGTTGTTGGGGGATGATAAGCCCAGAAGTAGATCAAGCGAGCTAAATTACTTGATGAACTTAATGAAGTGCAAATAAGGTAGCAAAGGTGAATCCGGGCCTTATTATTGTGCCCTACTTAATGGCAAGTAATAAATGTGTGAATTAAGCTGTGTTTGCATGCAACTGATGTAAGTCCAGAACACATATAATAAATAAAATATTAATCTGAGAAATTTCATAGTCAATGATCAGCTATCACCAGCTATGGCATGGCACGGGTTAAAAAGTGGACTTCAGCTTTTCTAATCTGAGATTAGGTGATTGACTTGACAAGTCCAACACCTTGAAAGGCTTTTTGATACTTTGCTCATCCCAACTGAGCTTTTATCAGCCACTTTATCAGCTACTCTGGTTCAGTTCAGCAACTCAATACATTTAGTCATGTAGACATGGTCAAAATTACTTCCTGAATGATAGAAAGTCAAATAAGCACTGGCTCCAACGGAGGTATTCAGAATAGCATCTCTGAACAGCAGATGGTGTACAGCAGCAGAAAAGCACGTCGAGTGCCACTCCTGTCCACTAGGAATAGGAAACTGAGGCTACAATTCAGACATCCAGCAACTGGATAATAAACGGAATACAGATTTATTCAATTTCAATAAAAGACAAATGATAAGCAAATTAAGTGATTAAACCTAAACTCATGCACATGGTCTTTATTTTAACACAGTCAAAGCCCGATTGCCTCCTTGAGACTCCAGGCTGGTAACTATTGCAATAGTACATTGGAGAAAACATCACCTGGACAAATGGTCTGAAGAGCATCATCATTAGCTCCATATTTACATGGTAGGACCAAAATTTGGGGGAAAAACATGAAAACTTGGATTAAGCTTATCTTGGTTCAGTGTTTCAGATTGCAGTTGGTGTAAAGGTGAGGAAATATTTTCTTGGCCCATCATGTCCATCCCGTTATGACAGTTTAGCTTCTGAGCAGGGTGATAAACCATGAATGTCAATCAATCTCCAATCTGCTTTATAGACAGCTCCACTACTTACTAAACTTGTTTCCTGTCTTTCATTACTGGATGAACTGATTAGTCCAGATGTGTCTGACCATTGTGGTCACTGAGGTCAGACAGCTGTTTGTCCAGTAATGAAAGACAGGAAATAAGGAGCTGTCTTCAAATCAGGAAGTAGTGGAGCTTGATTTAGTGTGTGGTGGATCATATGGTGGAACGGGGGGTTCTCATGGATTCGGTGGAAAGACAATCCCCTCAAGCATGTGGTGGAATGAAAGATTTTCATCATGGATGTGATGTAGGTGCTTAAAACTGTGGAACAATCTGCCAGTATTAATTAAATATGCCAAATGTGTATAAACATTTATCTATTTTCTGATCAGAACAATAAAATTTAGGGTCGTGGGGAAGCTGGAGCCTTTCTCAGCAATTAGCAGGCAAGAGCCCACAGGTCACCAGTCCATCCCAGTCAGTGACTGTATAAATTACTGGACTGAGCATACCATCACGTTACCCATAGATCTCTGAAGAGCGGATTTTAGGCCAATAGGCGGGTCCTACCGTCTCCGTCTTGGTGTTTCGTCATTATCGGAAAATCCAAAAATGGATGTAAAGGTAGAGCTGAGAGGCTCCATCTCGGTGGAGCCAGCAGGAAGTACGCAGCTGTAACCAGTGATATCGCTCTAACACACATCAATCAAAAGGACACGCCTCTGAATTTAAGATTAAAATAACATCGAAACCAAAGCGTTAGAAATTTTTTTTACAGAGTTTATGTGATGGAAAATTTGACCTATTAAACCAAAAAAAGTTTTTGGAGCCACTCTGTAAACATGTTTATTTCAGCTGTGAAATCGTTTTAACATGAGAGTCTATGGGCATTGCTCTCTATTGCACCCAGCCATCTAGTGGTGGAGGGGGGAACTGCAAGTATTTCCATTTCCGTATTGGCGTCACCATCGGCAGCCAGAGATTGCCGCCTGGTAAATCCTCACAAACATGTTAAAAAGACCAACTTCACAGGCGAGGCATGTTTACAGCCTGGTAGAAAAAAACGTTTTAAGTTTAATAGTTCAACTTTACCTTCATGGCAGCTCTGAGGGGGCTGAATTTTCTTTATAACTCTTCCATTTAGATGATAGACGTGAATCTGCTCCCTGCCTCAACAAGTATATTCCCAGTATATTCAAACGTTTAAAGAAATATATACTGAATATTTTTTGTCTAACATGTCTTGTCCAGGTAGAATAGTGGGCGTGCTGCTGTGTTGTGCTGAGCAAATCTGCCCAATAAAATTAATATTTTCTTTGTTTATTTTGAATAAATCTTTGCTTTACAGAATTTAATATCTATTGTTGGACCTGTTCGGAGAGGATTGAAGAAGCATAGAAAGGCAACAGACAGGAAAGGGAAAAGAAAAGTTTTGTCTAACCCCCCAGGAAAACAAAATCTGTCAGGAGGTCCAGAGATGAACAAGCGAAATACCATGTGTTTCAATTCAAACCAAAAAGGCACAAAATAAACGAAGGGAAAATGCCTGTTAGTGAATAAACCTAAAGGAAGCTCAGTGGCATCACGCAGAATGTACAGAGGAAAAAGTGCTCATAGCAACGCTGACCCTTATACACAAAGGTCAGGGGCAAAGGTCGGGGTCAGACCCGGCAAACCAGACCAGAGCAAACGGCAGTGAGCCCTGAACAAGGACCCCAGCCAGCCCACCCCAGAGCCAACTCTGCATCCATCCAGGAGACAGCAGAGGGGGGCTTTTAACCCCGTCAGTAAATATCAGTCTTTAAATTTTTAACAATACTGAAAGATTAATTAATAAAACCGACTATTTTAGCTCATAAACCATAATAACAGACAGTTATTAATTCCTTAGATCAGCAAACAAAGTGTTGGAATTTTTGTTTTGTCCCAAAAGGGAACTGATGGTGTCATAACGTGTAGATTTAACCAGTTATTACCCTGATGATTTTAGAAGAATTTTTTATTGTGTTTTTTCATTCCTCCCTAATTTAATTCAATTCAGTTATGCAATGGTATAAAAAAGGAAGTATAATTTAACTCAATTCAAATTTCAGTTTAAGTCAGTGTGATGAGGCTCGTTACTTCTACTCTGATTTTAAATTTTCACATTTATTATCAGACCATTAGTTTTCTAAAAAAGAGCGCTGGTCGTCTGCAGAAGCATCATCCGACATCAGCCTTCATGGGAATGACCCAAAGACACATCACGTCCAAAAACATTCCTGAAGACTGAAGATGAGAAAGGAAAAACTTATTGTCTGATGAAAAATTAACTTTATATCAACTCGATTATCTAATAGCATCAATCCACATTAAAAAAATCAGTTCATCATTTCCACAATAGTTTTTTGTGATGGGATTTGATGGGATGTGACTAAATATCATCTCATATTCATCTCTGAGGTGAATCACTGTCATTTCATAGGAGAATTAGCGTTATTCCTAAACACTGACTGGGGATTCACAGCCCATGTTTGGTTGCTGATACTAAACATGTCTGTCCTGATGAGGCCTGCAGCTTCTTCCTGAAGCTTCTTTGACTTGCACAGAAACAAAACTACATCCATCTGAAACCCTCGACAGAGACTTTTAGTGTCCCTTTTTCTGTTTCTTTTCTTCCAGGTGCCTTTCTCTTTTGCTGGACTCCTTTTTTCGTTCTTCACATAATGCGAGCTCGCTGTGAAGGCTGCCACATCCCACCAGCGCTGATGAGTGTGGTGACATGGCTCGGCTACGTCAACAGTGCTCTCAACCCCGTCATCTACACCGTCTTCAACACCGAATTTAGGAACTTTTTCAAAAAGTTTCTTCACCGCTGCTGCTCCTAGGACACCTGGAGACGTTTGCTGTTGAAGTGGTGACTTTTAAAACACACAACAGCTGCAAAAGATGCTGCTGACTGTTGATGTACTGTCTGTAGTCTGTATTGCCATGGTTTTTTTATCCTCTGTGAGGTTTTTATTTTTCTACATTCTAAGACAGCAAAGTTTGTTTGAGCTTCAGTTTTCCTGTGAAGCAGATTCAGTGTGAGGAACAGACAGCTCAGCAGATCCACAGCAGCTAAACCACATGCAGTTACTTTTATATGTTCAGATCCAACTTTTCTCAATTAAAAGATTCTTTACAAAAAGGCAGAGTGTAATGTCTTTGTAGTAGTTTGGAGAAACCAGATCTACTCTGAAGTTACCTTTTGAGCATTGGCAGCTTTTCCGGGAACAACTGGATCTTTTTTGGATCTCTACTAGATCAGATGGCAAAAACAGTTTTAGTGTAGAGATATTTATCCACCTAAAGGGTCCTAAAACATAAAAGCATTACAGCGAAGCCCATTTCCACCACTAAAAAAATATAAATAGACAAACTTGTATGATTTAGAGTAATTATATTGAAATTATTATTATTATTATTATTATTATTATTATTATTACTATATTATTATTATTACCAGTTATTATTGTGCTTAAAAAGTCATCTAAAAAAAATCAACAAATGTAAAAAAAAAAAAAGTAATTTTTAAAAAAATAATTTTCTCATCTGAATGAATGAAGCAAACAGAAATGGAGTTCCTGATAAAACAGTCCTGCTTCTCTTTTGATGGATAAACACGTTTAAACTTACATCCTGGATCCATGAAGAAGAACGTCGAAGGACTACTAAGTGAAAGGTAATTTAATTTTATTTAACTTTATTCACCACTTCACCTTCCTTTCTGTAACCCAGTAGAAGTACCGTTAGCATTTACCAGAAAGAGATGGCGGCTTGTTCTGAGGAGTGTATTCAGGTCAGTAGTGTCTCCAAACTGATGCCAGAATTTCTGTGTCGCAAAGCTTAAATCTTCTCCAATGAGTTCCCTGTATTTCAGCAGCCAACCACAGTTACCAGATCATAAACCAGTAGATCCAGACCATCCCCAAAATCTCATCACTTGTTCCTTTTTTTCAGAGAGTTCCTGAAAATGGAATCTAAATGTGGGTTATGGGAGATTTCACATCTTCCTTTATTCGATTCTTTGTGTATTTTATTCACTCCACTTGTGAGAGAAAACTTGGTCTCAGCACCATGTTAAATGTCACATTAACACATCAGAATGCATCATTTAGTCTTGTACCATTTTTATTTTAAGAATAATCAGGCCTAAATTATTACTCACCACATGTTATGTTCCTCATATCTGGACATGATTCCTATCTATTGGTGAAACAACAGTGTCTGCGTACAGTGACATACTCAGCCTTTAAATGAAGATACTCGCAAGTCATTGGTCAGAATTTGCTCCAGACTTCTGCTCTGACCGATCTTTGGGCCAAATCCTCCTGAACTGCAATTCAGAAGGATTATTATCCAGATATGACAAACATATAAACAAACACGGGAGATTTTCTGCATATTTTTTCTGCTCTTTTAAGACTTGTTGTGGTGAGTCTCCATGGCAACGAGACTTATTTACCCCCAAAATCAACTGTTAATGTTCTCCACAATCAGGATTATCAGTAAAATAACACATCTAATCTCAATGGTCTTGAAAAGAAGGAGAAGAGCAGTGCAGGAGTGAGGCAGAGAAGACGATGGAGATTTAAACGTTTCTTCCAGTTGTTGTGATGGGTAACGTTTGCTCGCTAGCTAACAAAACTGACGAGCTCCAGGCTAACTGAACATTTCCCAGACTGTTATGCGTCTGTACGCGGCTTCAAGATGGTCCGTGCAGAGCGCAATAAACAACTCAGTGGAAAACTAAAGGGAGGAGGAGTGGCAGTACTGGTTAACCAGCGTTGGTGTCATCCTGGACATGTTACTGTTAAATAGAAGATCTGCATAAGAGACATGGAAATGCTAGCTGAAATGAGCTACATGCTAGCTGAAATGAGCTAAATGCTAGCTGAAATGAGCTACATGCTAGCTGAAAT
>JBAMHX010000011.1:234867-248248 GCA_037177515.1 Pseudomugil tenellus
ATGGATGGATGGATGGATGGATGGATGGATGGATGGATGGATGGATGGATGGATGGATGGATGGATGGATGGAAATTTAAATCAGCCATCAGACAACATAACAATGCAGTGACTTCCAGGTTTTATGACTGATTAATAATTGCAGTCTTTGATCAAGCTCAGTTTGCTGATACGAGCTTTATCTTTAATGGGCTAGGTGTGGTCAACCTTTCTGAGCAAATGCTCCATCAGCTTCTTTTTCAGCTTTGGCTGCTGGGATGACTGTCCAGCTCCACCATTTCCCAGGTCTTTTTGTCTGTTGCTGTTTTCCTTCTTTCCTTTCGGAAGCTTCTTGAAACACAGTGAGCTATGCAGTACTTGTGTGAACGCCAGCTGGCTTTACCAGGGATTCAACCCCAGATGTTTATGAGTACAGCCCTGATAGCCAAACCAATATATAGATGCTGTGAAATATAATTGTCCACTCCTGCGTTTCCTGTGCTCCTGTTTCTCATCTAACATTAGCAAAGGGTCACAACCAGAGCAACACTGCTACCGAGGGCTGGGTGGGGAGTGGGGACGGAGGCAGTGGGTGGCTAATCAGGAGGTTTGGGAGGATTCCTGCAGTGCCTCATAACTCTTGAGCCAAAAAATTAAAGAAAGTTGGTAGCATGAGTAAGAATAATGCTATGCTTTTATCTAAGTCAGGGGAAGACAACTCTGGTCTGATATACAGTAGCTGCACTCCTGTAAGTTTCCCTGCTGCATCACACCTGATTCAAATCAATGGCTAATTAGCAGACTTATGCAGAGTTTGATGTCAAGCTTTTCAAAAGTCGGCTGTCTGTCCAGTCTGACATGCAGTGATGATGGAGATATTTCTGCTCCATCAACAGCAAAGATTGAGAGTTTGATCCGTATGAAAACCAAACACCTTTTCAAATGTCTGGGAATTAATCAGAACACAAAAGCAGAGATGACGGGGTTATGATGAGGCGACATAAAGAGGAGAAGGACAGGTGCTGCATGGTGGAGAAAGATGTTACTTTGAGTCCTTTAGCGCTGCAGGCAAGTAATCCAGTCCAGAGGGACAACTGGTGTAGCAGGTGGGGACATATCTGTAACATATGTGTAACATGGTCTCTGGATGTGGGGAAGCGATTTATGTCTGTCTGATCTTTAAGTTGTTGTGTCGATGTTTAAATAACAGAAATTCCCTGCAGTCCTAAATTGAGGCATCTTGTTTAATTTTAAATATTCAGTAAAGGTTTAATGTAGAATATTTTATAATTATCAAGTGACCTCCTTCAGGGCCTCAACACCCAGTTTGAGAACCGCTGCTCTAAATTACTGCAAATCCTCTTTGGAAGAATTTCAATATTGATCGATTGATTAATTGAGTAAAGTAGAGAGCATTAGGGAAACCTGATCAAGGAGGAATAGAAATTAGAATCAGATGTGACAGCAGAGCAGAAAGTAAAACCCAAACTGAGGACAAACTGAGAAAACATAAGTAATAAAAATGAAAGCTTGAAGCATGGATCTCCAAATCGGGTCTTTGAGGGCCGGTATCTTCCATGTATTCTATCCATCCCTGCAGCAACACACCTAATTTAAATGAATGGATGCTTACAGATTTGTGACGAAATTCACAATAAGCTGTGGAGATCTTAATTTTAATCAGGTGCCTTAGAGGAACTACCGATGGGGAATTCACTTCTGTTAACTGGCTCCCTTAGAGGAATGGACTCTCACAGCTCCCAAAAGGCTCCTCATTTAGTATCACTTGGAGCTTGTTTTGTGTCCAAATTTAGCAGTTATTAGTGGTTTGTCTATTGGTTGCACATTTTCATTTACCATTTTCATAAAAGGATCATTTTGTGGACTTTTTATTAACAACAAAAAACCCAGCACAAATATACATGTGATTCAAAACATGACTTCTTTCTGGGGTCTTTGACGAGAGGTCAGTTGGCTAGCAGACATTTCATCTTACAAATTCTGTTTATTTCTCATTACAAACTCAAACACTAACTATTTGAATCTATATTAACTGTGATGCTGTATTTTTAAAATGTTTGCAAGTTGTTGCCTCTGAACTAATGAGTTTGACATCTCTGTATAAGAGAATTAAACACAGCTAAACTAAAATCTCCTTCCTGCAGCCTCCAGAGAGGGAGGGTGGGCTGCCTCGCCAGGTGGGTAACAAGACGGAATGTGCCTTACTGGGATTCAGTCTCGACCTCAACCGTGATTATCAGACCATCCGCAATGACATCCCAGAGGAGAAACTCTTCAAAGTCTACACTTTCAACTCTGTGAGAAAGTCCATGAGCACAGTGCTGAAGAACTATGATGGCAGCTATCGAATGTTCAGCAAAGGAGCTTCTGAGATTCTTCTCAAGAAGTAGGCTCATTGTTTCTGCTGTACACGACTCTGTGCTTAGTCACGTGATCCTCACATGACTGTTTTATGATTGTAGATGCTGTAAGATCATGACAGCCAGTGGTGAGGTCAAAGTCTTTAAATCCAGGGATCGAGATGACTTGGTAAAGACCGTGGTTGAGCCGATGGCATCGGAGGGGCTAAGGACCATCTGCCTTGCATATAGAGACTTTCCGGCCTCTGAAGGAGAACCGGACTGGGACAATGAGAGTGAAATCCTCACTGGTCTGACATGTATCGCCGTGGTTGGTATTGAGGACCCTGTGCGACCTGAGGTATGCCCTTCCGCTGAGTTCTTTCATCTACACAGTGTCCTCCATGAACCTCAGTATACCTCCTTGTACTTAATCTCATCAGGTGCCGGAAGCCATCAGAAAGTGCCAACGGGCTGGAATCACTGTCCGCATGGTGACTGGAGACAACATCAACACTGCTAGGGCCATCGCCACCAAATGTGGCATCTTGCACCCTGGAGATGATTTCCTGTGTATTGAGGGGAAAGACTTCAACCGAATGATCCACAATGAGCTGGGAGAGGTCAGGAAAATCTACAATCTGCTAATGGGGCTGAGCAACATATAGAAAATTCCCCATTTTTAATCATATCACTCCCAAATTGCAACAAGTGCCTAAACTGTGATATACAGTAGTCCCCTTATTTGCATATTTTAAGTGATTTGTCATTTTAAATGCTACTGTACATTAATACTCAGTGTGAATCAGTAATGATCATTTGAGACCTAGTTCACATAAGGCTAAAACAAGTATGATGTGCTCTATTTTCTTGCTTTTACTTAAGTCATTTAATTGGCGTTCGGCAGAGACGAAGAAAAAAAACGCTTGGGGAATTAAAATCATGTAAGATAGGCTTTGTGTTTTAAAAAGATCAAATCAATCATAATTTAGTAACCTTTTGTAAGTAATAAAAACATGACAGTACAAGTTTTGTGATGTGCTGTTCACAAATCAGAACCCTATCAAACCCAAAACAGGTTTTTCCTAACATTTAGGAAGCCAGCAGATAGCAAGATATATTTTGGGATATTTTGCATCTCTATCAAAACTGCTTAGTTGTGCTGGAATAAACATGTTAAAGAATACTGAGATTTGAACATTTTGAAGGCAGTCATGTTGTGAACTCAGCTTACCAAGATCAATGCCTCTGACAGGTAAGTACAACTGTGTATCATCAGCATAAAATGCAAAAAAAACACGTTTTTGAATAATGTGACCACTAGTAAGCATAAAAACAATTAGTGGTGCTAAAACTAACGAATGTGGGACACCAAATTCAACCAATGTGTTAATTGACTGGAATATAAAATATCCTGTATTAGAAAAAAGCATGTAAAACAGGACCTCCAGTAAACTACTTTGGTGGACTTGTTTTATCTAACATTATAACGTTAAGTCAAGCAAAAGCTATAACGCTAAGCAGATGTCCGTGCATGAGATTTTTGCTAATGGAACTCTGTATGAGAAAACTTAAAAGTAGCAAATAAATTCATGATTATGGAAAAATCATATTCTCATTGCAGCTTTTAACAGTGTTATCAAACTTTGAGAGCTTTCCTACCACCATGCATCCCTCAAGCTGTCCATCACTGTGATGTGTTGCAGTTAAAATGTCATGTCTTCTAACTTTGTCTTCAGATTGAACAGGAGCGCATCGATAAGATCTGGCCCAAACTTAGAGTCCTCGCTAGATCGTCTCCAACAGACAAACACACTTTGGTCAAAGGTCAGATATGCTGTATAATATAATATAGATAATCACACACACACACACGCACACATACACACTACATATGAATCTTTTAAAAATCCCATCTGCATATTTATCCATTATGTTTTCAGGTATTATTGACAGCACAGTGCTGGAACAGAGGCAGGTTGTCGCGGTAACTGGAGATGGAACAAATGATGGTCCCGCCCTTAAGAAAGCAGATGTTGGCTTCGCCATGGTAACGACTGAAACTGTGTCATCAAATGCACTTAGTGACATTTGCTACTCTTTTTATAAATGTGAAGCAGGAAGAAGTGTGTCAGTTAACGAGCGCTCAGCTATACGCTGTGATCTACAGGGCATCGCAGGGACAGATGTAGCAAAGGAGGCATCTGACATCATTCTGACGGATGATAACTTCACCAGCATCGTCAAGGCCGTCATGTGGGGAAGAAATGTCTATGACAGCATTTCAAAGTTTCTGCAGTTCCAGCTCACCGTCAACGTGGTTGCCGTCACTGTGGCCTTTACAGGAGCCTGCATAACCCAGGTTAAACATCATCTGTTTCTACATCAGGCATATGTTACTGTTTGAACTAGTTACACATGGAGAAAATTTTACATGGGCTAGCAAAGGATTGCGCTCTAAGCAGGATGGGGTTAGACAGGCTCAGTGGCGTATATGAAATACCCTAGACAGAGTCAATAAAAAATCCATCAAAGCACATTAAAGCTATTAACTGTATTATTATCACTTCTACGAAGACTAAGACAATTAATATACCTAAATATAAAAAGAGAACTATGAATGCTATTTGTACTTTCATAGTACAAGACACATTTCAGCCATCTCTTTTAGGAGAGCTAAGGACAAAAAGTATGATGTTGTGCAGCAAAATGTCTCACAAACACTATGACTGGGAGCTTTTGCAACGTTCCCATTTTTATACGCAGACAATACACGCTGACACTTAAAGAACAGAACAGAATCATCTAATACAGTTAATGTTCTGCTATTACATGGTTTGCTTCTCTTTACACGCTTCACTCGCCGTGGCCTTATTCAGCTTTGACTTTCTTGGACTCTCTTTCAAATCTCACCCTTTCTTTTCCCGCCAAAAAAGTAACTTGTAGGCCATGGCTATCTTCAGCAGATATTCCATGTGTTTCTAAATTTATTTAACTATAACTTAGTGTGTTAAAACACCATCTGTAGAAAGTGATTTCACCTACCCTTCACTTACCCCGCTGTAGATTTCCCCCAGCAGCTAGCTACATCCCAAAGTGCTAGTTCATTCAAAAACACACCAGTTTCGCTGATGTTTCTTAAGTTACACAGATCCACTTTGCATATAAGTGATGGCGATTTATGATTTGGTTTTGGTTGTGTTATTCTAATTTAATTTTTTATTTAAATTAGTTTCAGTATATTCACTGACCAGCTCTATTGTATTTAGAATGTATGAACAAAGCTGGTGTTTAATGTTAGCAACACAGTTTACAAAATTAGCACTTTAATGATGCTTTTGCCATTAACAAATAGGACTAATTACTGTATGTTTCCTTTCTTCAACACACTTGATTTAAATACAATTATTTGAATCAGGTGTGTTGGAGAAGAGAAACATCTAAAACCTGCTGGACGATGGCCCTCGAGACTGTTCTCATTCATGAAATACCAGGTCCTATTTTTGTCACATACATGCCAAACGTGCTGCATGGTGGTGAAGTGGTTAACAATGCAGCCTCTCAGCGAGAGGGTTGCTGGTTTGAGGCCCGACTCGGTGAGTGGTCTTTCTGTGCCGAGTTTGCATGTTGGTGTTAGTGGGGTTCTTGCTGGATACTCCGGCTTCCTCCAACCATCCAAAGACATGCATGTTGATTGGTTGTTTGAAACATCCTTAGGAGTGAATGTGTGCGTATCACAGAATGTTCTAGAAATCGTTTTTCATCTTTGGCACAAACCAGAACTTCCTTTTTACCCCCAAAATCAGCGGATATGTGAAATCTTTTGACCACAAAATGTGTTTTTCAAACAGAGCAGATAATCATGTCCACAGAATACACTTTTTATGGAGAGCTGTTCACTTCCAAGTAATCCTTTTGGAAGCTCAGCACTTTTTAAATGAACATAGTATTCTTAATGGTACTACAAAGCCCGTGTGGATATTTTAGATATTCAGAAATCAAAGTAAACCTAAGTAAAATGTGTGAAGGTCTGTCAGTGATGTATGATGTGTGAAAATGCTTGTGAACCAAAACACAAACTAAACCAAAACATGCCACACCTGTGTAATGGCTGATTTTCCTGTCTATGACGAGGAGACTGATTTCTTTAGATTGAGAAGAATATAAATTTAATAATGAAGAACGAAAGAAGAACATACATTAAACATTAAAACATGTTCTGAATCATACATTAAGACATACAGACATGGTACAAGGTTATAACCCGGGGAGAATCCCTCCAGAGATCTGTTGTCACACAGACGTCTGAAACTATTCTGTCCAGTCACTTAGAGCCTGTTCTTATGATATGACAAACAAAATCGATGTCTCGTCTAAACATTTTCCTGATGGAAGGACACTCGCCTTGCAGTTGGTTTACTAAGGTCAGAATGACATCAGTTTAGGAGCCGTATGGTCAGACCTTTTAGCTAGACATTAATTAAGAGTAAGGCAATTAAGCTAATATATGAAATTTCCCCAACACCTGTACCATTGATCACATGTGTGTGTCTTTCCAGGACTCTCCTCTGAAAGCTGTGCAGATGTTATGGGTCAATCTTATCATGGACACCTTCGCTTCCCTGGCTCTCGCTACTGAACCACCAACAGAGTCGCTGCTGCTCAGAAACCCGTACGGACGCAAGAAGCCGCTCATCTCCCGCACAATGATGAAGAACATTCTCGGACATGCCATCTACCAGCTGACCATAATCTTCACTTTGCTCTTCGCTGGTTAGTGAAAACACCAAAGCTTTGAGACTCAAAACACAATCTTTACACAGAAGTATATCATCTGGGCAGGATTTTCCCCTCCTCCTTAACCTTTTCCATCCCTCTCCCAGGTGAGAAGCTGTTTGACATCGATTGCGGCAGGAACGCTCCCCTTCATGCTCCTCCCTCTGAGCACTACACCATTGTGTTCAACACATTTGTCCTCATGCAGATCTTCAATGAGCTCAATGCCCGCAAGATCCACGGGGAGAGGAACGTCTTCGAGGGTGTGTTCAAAAACCCCATCTTCTGCTGCATCGTCCTGGGAACCTTTGTTGTGCAGGTAACCCTTTAGCGTCAAGTTGGACTGAGGAAATGATGAAATGATGATTGTTTTTTGATGTTGTCCTTCCCTACTGCAGCTGTTTATTGTTCAGTTTGGTGGTAAACCATTCAGCTGTGTACGTCTGACCATCGAGCAGTGGCTGTGGTGTGTGTTTCTGGGTCTAGGAAGTCTGCTGTGGGGACAGGTGAGATACTTTTTTTTAATCACATATTACAATAAGTGTCTGAAATCATAATAATAGGAAAATTGGGCATTAATATTAGATAACACCCAATTTTTCAGGTCAAAGAGGTGTTGAGGAATCTAAAGTAATGCTAACTGATGTGTGACGTCTGTCCCCTCTAAGCTGGTGTCCAGCATCCCCACCAGCTGGCTGAAGTTCCTGAAAACTGCAGGGCATGGAACACAGCAGGAGGAGATCCCGGAGGAGGAGTTGGAGGAGATGAAGGACAAGGATGAGATTGATCATGCAGAGATGGAGCTGAGGAGGGGCCAGGTGCTGTGGTGCCGTGGCCTCAATCGCATCCAGACACAGGTACGCTTCCATCTTCTGGGAATAAATTCCCACCAGTGTGATTCCTGTAATTCTAGGTGTGACTGTGGTACCAGAGCTCTTCCAGCTTTTGTGAGGAAGCAGGAAAAAAATAAAACAGATAAGCTTCAGCCTCCCATAAATAATTCCAGTTTAATTTAATTTTAAAAAGAGAAATTACATTTTCTTGCATGTACAATCGGTGCTTGTGACGAAAGGAAAAAAAAGTTAGTTTGACCTTAACTAAACTTTTAAAGGTCCAGAGTGTAACCATGTCAGAAGTCATTGGCCAGAACTGTAATGCATCATGGACACACCACAAGAACATAGAACTTTGTTCTTGTTCTCAAACATGCAAGAACTGGATTTTAGAGTTTGGATTTCAACAAGTTCATTAATTTATTACAGAAAAATAAACGCCTTAAGAAAAAGAAACTCTTAAAAACAATCCATAAAAACCTAGCATGACATTTATGATATATTTAGTTTCTCAGACATTTTGTGTCATGTTATGGCAAAAACTTTGCTCAAACGTCTGTAGAACACAATCGGATATTTGTCTTCTACCTTTAAATGGATAGTGGAAAGCACAAGATTATACTATGGGAATCATGACATATCACATGGTTATAAATATCTGGTTATTAAATATCTGTAAAAAATGGATCCTTCCTTCATATCTGATTTTGTTAAAGAGACAAACAAAGACATCATATAAAAATTGACTTTTCTTACCGCTTTTAAGGGTTAATTGTTGCATGCACTCCAAACAATGCAGAATGTTTGTCAGTGCATGATTTACACCAAGTCAGAAGTTTGTAAACAACTGAGGCACTAATTTGTGAGTTTGTAGACTCTTTTAACAACTCTCTTAAAAAAAACTAATAACTGTCTTTGATTATGTGAGAAACTTTTTAATGAAGTGCGCCACCATGGACACACAGGAAGGACCCAGATTTAAGGTGCAATCAGAACAGACAGGATCACCTGATGACTAGGCTGAGTGACTGATCCCATCTTGGTTTCCTGTTAGAAATTAATGCCTATAAATGCAAAGTGTGGTTCAAAACATATAAAAATGAAAGTTCTGTAACATGCTGTAAACTCTTAATTAGAGAACAGCTGCAGCTGTTAGTAAAAGTCCTTAACATTTTAACTCCTTAGTTTTGATTAGAAATATTTTCTATTTAGAAGTGAATGCACTTAATGTGATTGAGACATGAATATAGCTTGAGTTTACAAAATGAATGTCTAGTCCACTGAAAATTATTTCAATGAAAAATGTTGCTTTTTGAGTCCGATCAATCGAACTTCAGTCCTTTTTAAAACAAGCCCCTGCGGTCCCTCTGATGTCATGTCAATGAAGGGAAAACCACTAAAGGAAATGCAAAAAGGATTCAGAATGCAGGAGAAGAGGAAATGACCTTTTCAAATGCATGAAATGGGAAGTTATTTATAACCAAATGTATTAGTTTATTCATTCTCCTTTAACTAATAGCATTAAAAAATACTTTTACGAATCACACTATTTAATACTGAATTTTGTGTATGTGTAATTATGAAACAATTCCTTTGGGGGGTGGATAGGGGGAATAATAGTTGAATTCTACATTTTCATATTAATTTCACATATGGGTTTTTTTTGTTCCAAAGGTCCTGCATTTAAAACAAGGTATGCAGTAGATTTTAGTGAATGCAGTCATCAGTCCTGCAACTGAGACCTTTCATTCATGCTAATCACCTCAGCAGCACATGTGTGTGGTCATAAACGTCATTCAATACTGTTTCACCTGCATGTGAGGATCCTTAACCACTAATTTAAGCATTTTCTCCATCCAGCCTCTGTGAGTTGCATGTTGGGTCACAAGCAATGGAATCAGTGGGGTGGGGTGGGAGGCAGTTTGAAAGATGCGTTTGGGAGGGTTGGTTCCCAGGGTGTAAGGTTGGTGCACTGGGAGGTAGAGTGGCCCCCATCAGGAAGCAGTCTGGGGCTCCTGGCCCAACATTATCTCTCTTCACTCCGCTTGATGACACAATCTCTGAGTTTCTACTGTAGGCTTACTGACTAATGACCATCTGCACTTCATTTTATTTGTGTGTTTCTGGTTAAATCTGGATTACATGTTTTTTTTAGCTTTTAGAAATGACCGTTTTTCCTGTCAAGGACGAGGAGACTAGTTTCTTGGATTGAGAAGAATATAAATTTAATAAATGAAGAATAACATACATTAAACATTAAAACATGAAGGGAGATAATACATGAAAGACAGACAGACAACATACAAGGTTAAGAATCACTTCAGAGATCTGTTGTCATACAGAAGTGCAAAGTAATTCTGACCAGTCACTTAGAGACACCTTCGTTTGAAGACTTTGTGTGTGTTAAATACTCTAGAGTCACAATTCTGTTACAATAGATATAGACCTATATCACGTCTAAACATTTTCTATGATGGGAAGGACACAACTCAGACACAACTCAGTTTACAAAACTCAGTTTACTAAGGTCAGAATGACGTTAACTTAGGAACATGATGGTCAGGCCTTTCGACCAGATATTCATTAAGAGTAAGGTAATTAGGCTAATTTATGAAATGGCCATAACAATCTTGTGCTCCTGACAATTGTAGACTTGGGCAGGGGGGTGGATGGGGGAGGGGGGCATGCAATGTTGGATGTTGGGTTTTAGTACAGGTGTTGTAGATGATACAGAAGCTGTGGTTGGGTTGTTTTATTTTCTATGCGGTGTATTTCTCTGGTTCTTTGCCTTCTTTTCTAACCTCAATGGTGAAGTCCAGCTATCCTTTGCAATGTCTGTAACACAAACATTTATTCTAAATAAACAAACAAATAATTCAGATTTTCAAGGGAACCTTTATCAAGCTCCTCTTGACAACGAAAAACTGCTCAGTCCAACACAGTATACAGACCATCGTTCCGGTTGCTTCAATGATGGACAAATAAAAAGAAAAAAAAAAACACTGGATTCGATATTTTAAAACATGCTTTTCCCCTTCAGACAGTTTTAGGTATTAAGATTATGTGGAAGACCCATTGACTGTTTTAATACTAGACAGCGCATACCATCACGTGACCCATAGGTTTCTGAAGAGCGTATTTGAGGCGAATAGTCGGCCATCTTGGTATTTGATCATTATCGGGAAATTCCAAAATGGATGAAAAGGTAGAGCTGAGAGGGCTCCGTAACGGTGGAGCCAGCAGGAAGTACGCAGCTGTAACCAGTGATAGCGCTCTAACACACATCAATCAAAAGGACACGCCTCTGAATTTAAAATTAAAATAACATCGATACCGAAGCGTTAGAAAAAAAATTCACCCCCCGCCCCCAGAATTTACATGATGGAAAATTGGACCAATTAAAACCGAAAAAAGTTTTAGAGCCACTCTAAACATTTTTATTTCAGCTGTGAAATCGGACATTCTAACATGGGAGTCTATGGCCATTGCTCTCTATTGGAGCCAGTCATCTAGCGGTGAGGGATGAACTGCAAGGATTTCCATTTCTGTATTGGCGTCACCATCGGCAGCCAGAGATTGCCGCCTGGGAAGACCTAAACGGTGGTGTAATGGTTAGGACTGTGGCCTCACAGCTGGAAGTTCTGAACGGTGGCTTTCTGTGTATTCTCACCATCAGTCACTCAGTGTTCAGTGATGTCCTTTGACATGTCCTGAGTTGACAGCGTCTCTCTTTTTTTCTCAGATCCGTGTGGTGAACGCGTTCAGAGACAGTGTTTCTCCCTACGAAGGCCTCGAGACACCAGAGTCTCGCAGCTCCATCCACAACTTCATGAGCCACCCTGAGTTCCGCATCGAAGACCCAGAACCTCAGATCCCACTGATCGATGAAAATGAAGGCGAGGACGACCCTCCGACCAAAAGAAACTCCATCCCCCCACCACTGACTGGGCTTTCCAACCTGTCCAACCTGCCACCTCTCCCACCCTCACCGAACCAGAACAACAACGCTATGGAACGCATCATCCCACTGCACAAAGACGGCTCCAGGTCTGGTCTGATCCCACCCAACTCCGCAGGGCTGCCCCCCTGTCCAGGGAGCCCCTTGCAAAGTCTGGAGACCTCGCTCTGAAGGCCCATGCCTGGACCACTTCCTGTTGCTGCAGTCCGTCCACATTTGGTCCTGGTCCTTTCTGGTCCTTCCAAGGGACAAAAAACTTTTCTAAACAGACTCTTCTGATTGGTTCTCATCAGGAGTTCACCTGCTGGTTTTTTTTAGGATTCAGGAAGCAGAAATGTTTCCAGATGTGTCTGTGGGTCTTGTTCAGAGCAAACGCAGCTCGCACGGACTGATGTTTTCTTCAGTAATAGACATGAACTCTTCAGTTGTTGTTTAGGAGAAGTGTGTTTGTGAGGTGATTAATTCATAATCAGTTTCAGATGTGTAAATATTCTTGTCTAAGTAGTCGGAGTTCACTCTTAATCCGCAGTGTTTCTGTTTATCATCAGATAAGCTGGTGCGATCGGACGGCGGGGAGTTCGGACTCATTTGGTGTTGAGCTTCAAGAATCTGTGAAATGTTTAGTGTCGATCAATTTTAATAAGAAGGGAGTTTTGTTCTTACAGAGATGGATGTCTGTAGAAAGAAAGATTTAAGGTAAAAAGTCAATGTTGGATTCTATTTTAGACACTTTTTTATGTTTTAGATTGTTGTTGGTTCTAAAGATGTTAAACAAATGTTATTAAAAATTTAAGGTACAAAATTCTTCCAGAGCAAGATGTTTGTGACTTTAAGGACATTTTTTTTCTTCAGAAGCCAAATATATAAAAATTACTCTACAAATTGGCTCCATTTTTGGGAAAGAATTATTCCACAGATACACACCAGCTGTGATCATTCACACACAAACAATGCATATGGACAAAAACAAAAATAGATATTTTAATTTAATTCAATTAGAGTTATTTATAGAGATGTGATCAGATGTTTTCTTTCATTTGTTCTGTTTTAATCAGTAATCTTGGGATTAAAAGAGAAACTGAATAGAAGGACCTTATGGATTTAGATGCTGGAAGGCAAGAAAAGCAGCACATGTACTTAGAGAGGCAGGAAGAAAGCACTGCATGTGGCAGCAACCTGGCTCACATAGAATGAGAAACGGAATGATAATACAGCTGTTCTTTTGAAGGGGAAAAGTCACATATGTTTGTAAATGATTTAGTAAACATGGAATAACTAGCAAATCTAAAGATTAAAAGATGAGTTTTAAAAATATGTTTATGCATTTATAAAGACAGGTTAAATTAGGTATTTTGTAAAGAATGCAAAAAAAACAAACTTCTGAGCAATTTCTTTCAGTTAATCTATCTATCTATCTATCTATCTATCTATCTATCTATCTATCTATCTATCTATCTATCTATCTATCTATCTAT
>JBAMHX010000011.1:257626-274693 GCA_037177515.1 Pseudomugil tenellus
GACCTTTCTTTAAAGACTTCAGTCACGTGGTCACTATCTGTTTTCTAAACATTTCCCTGATTGAGAGATGCTGGCCTTGCTTTGACTACAACAACCAAGGTCTTGCAGATGGTTTACTAAAGGTCAGAATGACATCAGTTTAAGAGCCTTATAGTCAGACCTTTCAGCTAGACATTAATTAAGAACAAGGTAATTAAGTTAATACATGAAATTTCTCTACAAGTGCTATATAAATAAAGTTATTATTATTAAGGTACACCCATGCAAAAACCTCAAACTTGTGTATTTAAATGGAGTTATGCTTTTATCCAGTTTGACTATCCACTTTGTGTTAGAAAAGAAAGTTCTAAATTATATATCAATCCTTTTAAATGTAATTTGTGTAAATCTAATGTTTAATTATGAAGATGAGGGAATCACATTTCAAATTCTTCTGATTATTATTGTTATTGTATTTAAATTGTAAAAATCCCAAATTATGTAAAAATGCCTGAATGTTTTGCATAGTTTAGCCTCATTGCCTCTAGAACAGAAAAAGGAACAGATAGAAGACCGTAATGTAACCCATTGCTCTGAAATAGGACAAAAGCATTTTTTAAAGATGAGGTTGGTTGTTCGGTAAACATTGGTGCTGATAATATGCTGGACTCTTCATCTGGGAAGAAAAGAAGCCAGACATACTTTTCCCTCAGCGCACTGTAGGGTTAAGCAGTGAATGTAGCTTATGAGAGAATCAGATGCTCACACACATCTTGGATGCTCACTTCATTTTGTCAGACATCACTGCGCACAAGCAAATACTGCTCCAAACCCCAACTCAGCGGATCACCAGCTGTGTACTTTGTTTCTGGACAACCATTTCTCACTTCACTGCATGTCAGGACAGTGAGTGCACATCTAGGATCATGTGACCATCTAAATAATTGTTGTTCTGTTTTATTCAGACTTTGACACAACACACACAATCAAAATAGAACAAAAACAGACATTGACAAAGGTTACTTTAGGCATCAAGAGGCAGTGAGGCAGGTACTCCTTTGCACATGCCAGCTTGACAAAAAAACTTTAAATTAACCAATATTCATCCTAAAATGATATTTGACTCACCTGCATAGTTCTGGGTCCTGTTGGATGTGTGATGTGGAGCAGTAGCAACCTCAAGCCAACACACAACACAGTGTACCTTACTTTGGCTTTCTTCTTTAATCACAATGTCATTCTTCTCCAACCTGAGAATGTGTGACATACTCTTAGTCATAGATTGTGATTAAACTGCAACTTTAATGACTTGATTCAGGTTGACGGTGATGGCAGACTTAACTGCAGTTTTTTACTCTTTTTTCCAGACTAAGCTGATGAAAATTTTTGTTTTAGATTAATAATAAATAAAAGAACACATAATAACAAAATAATAAAAATAAAATAATAAAATAATAAAACCTGACCGTGCCAGGTGGCATTGATTGAGGGTGTTTGAGAGTTTACAAAAATGGATTCATTTTCTTTATACTTGTTTGTTTATCCTGGTTAAGATTGAGTTGAGCTGGTGTCCATATAGATCTCACTCAGCAAAAGATGAAGTAAATCCTGAACACATCACCACTCCATCATATAACTAACAGAAAAACACACACAATTATGCTCTCTGTAGATGCTCACACATCTACAGTCACCAAGCCTAACTAGCATGTCATTTTGCTGTGGGAGGAAACTGGAGCACCTGGAAAAATCCCATACAGTGCACAGGAAGAAGAAGCGGGAAAAGCATCCAGATGAGATCTGAATCAGAAACCTGTCTCACTGTGAGGTGACAGTGCTGTCAAGTGGCTTATATAAAGTCTGTGTGAAGAAAAATGAATCAAACAGTTCTTTTGTACAGGAAAATGAGAGAGGAAATTAATCTTTAAACCTTTAAATAAGGACGGAAAAAAAAATTCATTTAATTGATCCTTTAAACAACATCCAGCCTGTCTCTTGATGTCTTTTCATTATAATCAACATTTTAATGGATGACCATGCATAACCAATAAAGGCACCAGTTCTGTCACATAAGACTAGAGAATATCTCTGATTTCCATGGTGAGATCTGTTGGTTGTCAGGGGAATGATGGTGCCTTATTGGGTTTTCAAGTGGGTGTCCTGCTTTGACATTTCACACCACACAATGTCTCCAGAGGGTTTAACAGTGATCTCTGGCGTCTTGGCCTCACCCCCAGTACGCCATCTGCCAGCTGAGGTTCAAGTGAGGTCTTTTCTTCTGTACCAGAGTCTCTGACTACCCTCTTTAAGTGAGAAATCCTTCACCACCTGCGAGTGGGCTTTGTGATCTCACCTCTATCTCCCAGCGGACGCTGGATGGTGAAGTGGCAATAAAACCTCTGCAACATACCCAAGCCAGATGGACCTCAGATTTCCTGTCCTGCTACTGCACATCTGAAACAAGCTTGAAATATCCCAGCATCTATAGAAAGATTAAAATGTTATGAGTGTCACAAAGACAAAGGATTAAAAACTGAACCTTAATTTAGGGCGATTCAACATCACATTTATCAATATAGAGGGCACAACTGTCATTGGCATGGGAAGTAAGCATAAAATAGTTGTTATGGGCTTCCTTTTTTCAAACAAAATTGACATTTTTTTATGGAACTAGATACAAGTAAACATTGTAAACTCGAGTCAGCCGGTCATCCTTCACGCAATGTAATTTATAATATAAGCTGTATCCACGAATCTGAGCAAGCTTCTCTCTGGGACTGATACTCTTTTGCATGGTGGTATCAACCTTGCAGATCGATGGACCCACCAATACTTTTTCGAAGGATTCTCTTTCCAGGTGGTGGTATTGTCAAAAGGATTCTGGATCTTCAAGACGCATTTCTTGAGAACATTGGCGTAAACTTTGTAGCCCTGACCTCACCCACTTTTTTCTAAGTTTAGAATGCTGGCAACGGCATTGCCTCATCAACAAAAGGAGAAGTAATGTTTCCTCCATACCCATCTCTTTTTCCGTTTTTTTTTTTTTAAAGAAGGCGCCATCATTTTGGAATCATGTGAGCGAAGGATGCGTTTTGATTGGTCAGCATGTAGCTTTTGTGACACACAGATGGTGGCAAAAAATATCAAATGTGTTTGATTTTCACCTGAAGGCCTCGCGAGGCAGACCAAAAATTAGGCGCACAAGGCGAGTTCTCTGCTAAGCAAACTGTCTCGAGAGACTGTTTGCTCAGCAGTTTGTCCTCATGTGCGGCAGGCTTTAGTCCCCTCTTCTGGAACCTGTAACACTAAGTTTAGTGATGCAAAAATGCCAGTGTGATTCTGATTAAGGCACAAGTCCAGGCCACGGGTTGGTAGAGGCGATTTCAGATAGAAAACAGAGTTCTTGTATTCAATCTATGGCTATTCTTCAATCACAAACCCTTTATTTACTGATTTTAGCAACACACATCAGAAATGTCACTTTTTGTTTTGGGGAAATATTGCAAATGCACAATAGAGCACATAAGGTGCATCACCACATAGAGTGTTGATGCGTTACCATTGATGCTATTACACAAAGGGGGAAGTGGAAATGAAGCCCATGCTGTTACACTGCATATCAAAGATTAACAAGAACCCGTTTCTTTGAAATCACATGACAGCCCCCTCTTAATGAATAATTAGAGTTGCTGAAAATGCCACGGGGAATAAAGGACGTGTTCTGCGTGATCTGAGGTGATGTGCAGAATCAAAATGTTCAGGAGACTAATGAAAGGGCAGCCACCAAAAACGTGAAGGTTACTGACAGATGGGAAGGGAAGATTAGCATCATACTTCCACATAAATTGATCTTTTGTCACTTCATCCATTCACTCAGATTTATTTCAATTAATTAGATTTAAACTAGACATACAGGTTGGAAAGACTTCTTTTCTCCTGCGCATATGCAGGAAATGACTGCTTAATTCAAATCAGGTGTGTTGGAGCAGGGACACTTGGAAAACCTGTAAACCCGTTTTATGTAAAACACTTTGAATAGTCACTTAAAAACACTAATTGAAATGGGTGAGTTATTCAGTTATTCTTTGAACATCCACTTGATTTTCTATCTGGTGTTGTTGGTCAAGAAGAAATTTATAAAGGTCCCCTTGATAATTGGACTTTTTTTTAAACTTATGTTTGTGTTAAAGACTTTGCACAGTATTGCTGGACTTGACTGGAGAGGATAGAAATAAAGAAAACAAGAGAGGACAAAAGAAAAGGAAAGTAAACAGTGAACAAAGAGGAGAAAGAAATACATTTAATAGAAAACAGTGCAATCCAGCCACAGATTCTGAACCAAAACCCAACATAAACCATCTCATCTCCCTTCGCAGGAACACAAAATCAACAGGAGTGTCATAGATGCATAGGCTACAAAGAAATCATGTAATTTAGATTAAACCAGAAAAAACATTTCTTTGGTGGTCTAGTAACTATTGTGCACAGCTCTGTTGTCTTCACTATCTGAAAAACGGATTGCAAACATGTTTTTTTTTTTTTTAAAAAAGGTGTGGGAGTGTGTCTATAAACTACAGCCATATTTACAGTATAATGTTACATCGTCAGCAACCAGTGCAATTGTGTGGGAAATCTGAACTCATCAGTTCCCATTGCTGAATGAACTGGCTTATAGGTGACTTCAAACAAGCAAGTATAAAGACAGTGACAACGGATGTCTGTTTTACATTTGTAAGGGAGCATAAATGGACCTTAAAGCAAGTGATTCTCACTAACATTCTATAAAACATTAAATAAATGTTACACAGTGAACTGTGTATAGTCTTCCAATAACAACTATACATCTGCTTTGGTGGTTGAGTGGGAAGAATTTTAGACGCGTGCTCTGGCAACAACTTTTCCTACAAACATGTCAAATACTTCAAAAAGTTTTCAGTGCAATGATTCCTTTATTCTTTTCATCTTTTCCTTGCTGGTTTCAGTTCATAGTTCTTTTAATTTATATCATCCTGGATTTCCAACAAACAAAAAAAACTGTTTCTCCTCCCATACCAAAAGATTCGGCACATTACCTGGCTCACCAATGTGCTTTTCCAGTGTTAGGCACCTCTTACCAATCAACATAAATACATCAACATAAATACGTCATATTAAAATATGGTAATAAACATCATGAAACAAAATAAATAAACACAAAAGAAAACAAGAAACAAAAAATTGGATTATGGCTCCAACAAACTGTATAGCTTATTTTCAGGTATTAGCTGTTTAAGTTTAGACTTTGGCATCCCAACTTGATGACTTTCTCCTTAAAACCTTTAAAACAATCATGATTTTTATTTTTTTTTATTTTGATGTTATATCATAAACTATTTATTGTTTGGTTTTTTATGTTTCCAAACACTAAGTCAAGATTCCCTCATTTTAGCAGCGTTAGTTGAAGTTCTTGGCATTTTTTGAAAAATATATGTTGAGGTTAATACGGTAAATTTGTTAAATTTTTCTATAAAAATTAAGCCAGTTGATCCTTTTAAGCACCTTTCATTTTGAAATGTAGTGGCAGAGTTTAGGGTTGGAACAAGCAGGAATGTTAAAAAGTGTTTTTGGTATTACTTAGGATGTTAGAGGAGGGGAGGAGCTGGAATTATTTTACTGTTGCCTCCAGTGGAAGTCATTTTTAGAACAGGAGTAATGCTCACACCCAGACCCACCACTATAGTTAAGCACCAAGAAGCAAATAAGGACCTCACATCCAGGAACTAGACTTTTTACATTAATTCAGTATTAAACATCATCCATCCTGATGCCTAGACTTTCCCAGGCCAGCTGATATATATCGTCTCAACAGTGTTTCCTGAGTCTTTCTTGGGGCCTCCTCCTTGTCGGACATGTCTGAAAAATCACACTAGGAAGGCATCTAGCAGACTGCTCACCGGATGCCTGAATCATCTCATATGCCTCCTCTCAATGTGAGATACTCAGAGTCAATCCTGGATGACTGAGGTTCTCACTCTATATCTAAAGGCACATTCACACTGCAGCTGTTTGGTTCACTTACACACATAGTACGGCTAGTTTGGAGTTGTGGAAACCAGAGCCTTCCCTACGCATGCTGGTGCATGCACCTAATGCGTTCCTTAATGTTTTGCCTTGTAAAAGTTGAAATTATTAAATAAATAATCAATCAAACAAAGTAATAAATAAATTAATAAATAATAGCATAAGTAAACTGACTTCTTTAAAAAGGTACAAATGTGATAATGTTGAGTTTCAATGAAAATTGGAATATGTAAGAAAGTTATAATTCATATTGTTTTGTTGTCGCAGTGGTTTGCAGTTGCTAAAAGTTTGGTGAATTTATTGTCGCACTGAAAGCAGATTTTTATTGTTCCGCTCTGTGGACAAATGAACAGAAAAATTCCAGATGAACAGGATGGGTTAAGATGCATTTGTGCCTCATGTCCATAATGTGACAGTTATGAACATTCATAACATATCTGTTATAAACATTTGATCAAATTAAACCATAAATGTGTCTTATTGACATCAGAAACACAAATTTTTCTGTAGTAATATTATTATTATTAATGATAACAGATTATTATTAGTGAAATATGAGGCTGCTCTACAGTTCTTAGAATAAAGAAGAAACTTTGCTTTAGCCTCTAGCTACAGACGAAAAGTTAAACTGCCTTTTAATGTTGGATAAAACCTCATCAGTCTCAACTGGAATCTCTTTTGTTTCTCCTCTTTCCCAAACAGTGTGAGAGCTGTTCCTGGAACAGTTGTTAATGTAACCTACCTGGTATACACTGAGCACTTGTCTCTTCCCTCTCTCGCAGAGGACATTGTAGGTCAGGTTCCAGCCAGGTCAATGAAATAATGGCAAACAACAAAGAGTAGGGGTGTTCTTTGTATGTTCACCTGTTCACTTTATGTTTTCAAGACAGTGGGGCCCCTTCCAGCATGTGGTGGCCTTGGGACTCACCTGTAAGGCCTGTGTCAAAGACCCAGCTCTGGTGGAAATTCACACCATGATGTTAACCAAGTAACTGAACTCCTATCAGTTCAATAAAGTAAACTGTCAGTTCATTGTTAAGTGAAGGGTTTACTTAGGTCTGGGATATGGACCCTTTGCACACCGCGTCAAGGAATTGGTTCAAGCACAAAACCCTGTGGGACTCCATTTCTAATTTTTGTTTACAGAAGTTTCCTCATTAACATGGGCAAAGTTAAATCTTTCACAAAAGTAGGACGTTCAAACAAGCTTAATGTGGTATCTTTAATGCCCATTAAGTGCTCTAGTGCCTGTAATAGAGTTTCATTGTCAATGATGTCAAAGGCAGCGCTCAGGTCTAACAAGATCAATACAGACAGAAGACCTTTGTCTGATGTCATTAAAAGGTCATTGGTAACTTTTAGCAGTGCCATCTCTGTGCTGGGATTTACTCTAAAATCCTGATTGAAAATCTTGAAAATCTTGAAAATTGTTATTGTTATGTAAAAAGTCACAAAGCAGTTTAGCTACGTTTTTCTGTTTTCTATATTCCGTGAACCAAAGAAAGGATGTGACATAAAGAAACATTTAGTAAAACTCTACCTCTTGAAATGAGAGAAAACCCAAGAATTTACGTATTTGGTTTTGCTGAACAAGGCTTTCTTTTGGTCATAAATAAGGGTGCCCAAGTCTAGTCCTTAAGATCTACTATCCTAAAGGTTTTAGATAACACACCTAAATCAATCAATGGCTCACTAGCAGACCTCTGAAGACCTGAATGACATTTTAATGATGGAATTGAGCCATTTGATTCAGGTGTGATGAATATGGGCTACATATAAAAGTTCCAGGATGGTAGATCTTGACAACAGGACTTCGGCACATCTGGTCTTGAACAATCGATGAGAAAAATGTTCTTCTTTTTTTTTTTTTTGTCTTGTCATTGATTGTATTGTACTGCTGGCTTCTATCATCTTCAGTAAAGTACAGTGTGAAAGCAAACCAAAACAAAGAGGGGTGCAAAATTTTAAGAAATTCCCCACCTAATCAAACCGAGGCCCTCAGACAATTGTGGTGTGAACTTATCCACTTCTTATTATCTTAAGGGAGAGCCCAGCCACCCTGCAGAAGAAACTAATTCTGGCTGCTTGTGTTCATAATCTTATTCTTTTGCTCACTGACGATTGGAGTGTAGATCAACTGGTAAATTGACAGCATTGCCTTGTGGCTCCAATCATTCTTTACCGCAACAAACCAATAAAGAATCTGCATCACTACGACGTTGCACTGATCTACCTGGTGATCTCCCACATTTTAAATGTCCTAATAAAAAGCATTTTATTCAGTGGAATTGCCCTATATATTCCTAAACTTCAAAGATGTATATCATATTAATCATATTAATAATGAATCATATCAAATTTAGTAAGCATTGGTACCACCCACTAGTGATATAGGAGGAAAAATAGTTTTATATCATTAAATGACTGTATCACATGCTGTTGGTTCTGTCTGTCTTGAGTAAGGGCTATGAGTATGATAAAAAATACAATATAGACAGAAAATGTGCAAATATGATGAATAAAGTATGGCCTTCAGTTTTGTTGGATGGCTCTGGAGTTCTGAGAAAGTGCACGTTGATTAGAAAAAATCACTATATACTGAACATGGTGGAGCCCATGGTCTTAGCGTTAGCTGCTAATATGAGCGGTAATGAGCAGCTAAATAGTTTAGTGAATAGTATTATAAAGGCAATGGTACTGTGAATGAAAAACGATATGTATCAAAAGATCTGCAAGTTTTATGATTAGATGTTCAGTTACATTTGAATTGATTCAATTAAATTTCAAAATACCAATCTTTGGTGTGTTGCAAAATATTGTTTTTATTTGTAAGTCTTATAATTTCTGTGTTGGTACAAAATGCTCATGATCAGAATCAGTTTTTTTGGTTTGCATTTCCATCTATGAGAAAACCTCTTGAGTATGATGTGTTTAGATGTGTATAGATAAGATGTGTTTCTGCACTTTTATGTTCTCACTGTTTCTAGTGCTGAAAGTATTTCATAATATTTCTGTCTTCTTAGATGAACTAATCTCAGCCTGTTGATCATAAAATGTGATTATCGGTTGATATGATTAAACTAACTGAGTTACTCATGAATGAAATGTTTTCTTATCTGCTCAATCTGTCACAGCTGATATTTGCTGCATTAATACTCAGCTAACTGTTTTTGTTTTTAAGTAAATTATTTTTATGGTGCTTTACACCTAATTTACCCCCATATTTGCTAAGTATTGGCTCAGAAAAACAGAAATACGGCTCCTTATTAAAAGATCTGTTTTTTCAGTCCCACTCACAACAATCAGTTACCCGGGCTGCTTCTGTCTCCTGGTGCCACAACCTATTTACGTGTTCAGAGGCGACGCTGACTGTTCCACACACTCTGCATGGTACGCTGTAGCGAACTGCAACATGACTAAAAACAAAGACGACTTCTCAGCTGCTGATTGGTGGGCTGGTGCATCAGAGCCCTACAGGCGCCTGATACGCTACAGGAATAGATCTAACTCTTCTCGTCTCCTCTAGCTGTCCTGTTGAATTGTATTCAGGACAGGCTGAATGGGAGAATCCCTCCGCTATGAGTCACTGCAGCCACGAGGCAGCAGCATTGACCTTTGACCTGCTGCTTCACAACTGCCCTCATCTACAGACAATTCAACCCTTTACTATTGCTGAGAGATTGTTTTAACCTTGTCTAATTGTTTCTCCCTGGCCCTGCAGACCTCTGGGTTGTGGTGAAATTGGATGTAAAGGAGCTGAAGTGTGCTATCGACCATCCTAGTTGATTGTTTGTTAAATAAGAACATGAACACAATAAAGATCTTATTCTCTTATTGTTCTCAATTTTCCTTTCTTCTGTTTGTTTTTCTGCTGGCTTAAGAGAATCTATTTTTAAAAGTAAATAAAGGACATTTTTACTTAATATCTTTGTTTTTTTGTTGTTTTTTTAATCAATGAGGCACTTTGTCACTGCATGCCTCAGCGAGGGGAGTTAAGAACCTTACTAACCTGTCATGAGCTGTCCTCATAAAAAAAATGTCATGAAAAAATGGTTGTGTTGTCACGGTTACAGTGAGTAATAAATTAATTTGAAACAGAAAACTAACAAAAAGACTATATTTACTTTTTCCATATTTGGAAACACTTTGCTAGTTGCTAATTATTAGTATACTTGTTTTGTCTTATTTGGGGTCAATAGCAGTTGGGCTTCCTGTCATTACAGAATCACCCATGAATTTTATAGACACATGAATTATGAATCATATGTATTATTAATATATGAATTTTATGTGACCATCATGCATGCGCAGGATGGTCACATAAAAACGCTCTAGCCAGGATTCAACAGGAATCTTTTTGCTGTGATGCTAGTGAGTACCAAGCAGCTTGTCAGGTGGTGGCCTGTCTTTGCAGAGATTTCATTTAGCTTTACTCTCATGTATAATGCAATAGAATATCTCAAGAGAAACTTTAAAGCTCACTGTGAAGCTTGACATTATGGAAATGTAGAAAATGATCAAAGGATTTATTTACTTTTTGCAAACTACAAACTCAAAAAGGGCTGTGGTTGTGTTAATTATTGCCAAAGAAAGGGATGACATGCTCTGTTCTATGAACCAACCCTTTCCTCCAGTGTCATCTGTCTGGTACAATGGTTATGTTTCTCAATACAGACCCACTAGTTGTTAGTGCTTCTTCTTTCTCTGAACTGGTTTGGTCTCTTTTTCCAAACAATTGCTTAAAATTTCTCCATCTCTGGATCTCCATGACCTTTCTAGTGAGAAGATTAACATAATTTTTGCAGTTTAAATCTTTTGCACATATCTAAAAAATCCCCACATTTTGAAGGTCAAGCTTTCTATAAAGCTTTCAATTTCTTCCTGTCTGTCCTTCTACTCAAAATAATCCATGTCTGTTGAACGTGGTGAAGCCCAGACTTTTAGCCTTTGCTGCTAATGTGAGCAGTAATGAACTGCAAAAGTTTACAGAAAGTTATAATGGAAAGTTGAATGCAAAAATGTGAATTTGATGTTGTCTCATCAGACGAAGCAACCCAGACATCCTTTCAGTTGCGCATGCTAAGATGTTGCTGAGCCACGCGAACATATTGGCTCACCGTTGCCACTGGAAAAGGAAATTTATGATCAATGAATTGGGATTGGAACAATTATATTTGAATGGAATAAATTAAATAGATTCTTGTGACCCAGCTCTAGTGGGGACGAATACCTAGGTTAATCTTTTAAGGGAAACTACCATGTGCATCCATGCAGACTATTGTTCATCCGGATGGCGCTGCTATAGGAAACTGTAGTTTCTACGTAATATGAGCTTTTTAATATATCTTTTAACCCAAATCCTAATCTAATGCCGTTTAATGGGGGGTGAACACAATTTAGGATACATGTCTTCATGATTTAATTGTTAAATGTATTGTACATGTACATATTTCCTCCAGTTGGTGGGTATAATGCATGAGTTTCCACATGGCAGCTTTAGTCCAGAGTTCTTTATAATCATCTGTCCAATGTATTTCAGCCATTTTGTTGAAATATCCACTGAAGATTCAAAGGTCATGTTTTTAAAGGAGTCATGTAGAGTGTTCATACTTGTGTGTGTTATTTTCCACATGAAGACGTTTCCAATGATGTGGTTTAGTGAAAGTCAACATTTTAATTTTATCTATTTCATTGACGGCCTTCAGAAACTTAGTTTCAGAGAGTCACTATCAGAGATACAATATTATTCACAAGCTAGGGCATTTATACAACCATAGCATGTAAACTGACCGACTGTAATTCGAAATAGAACGCAGACAGACTAAATGGGAACACACCATGCGGTTAGCAGCATGGCGTCCATAAAAATCATGTTAGCATCAGATTTGTGAGACCGGAGATTTTTTGTCAATAAAATCAAATATGGTTTAGCTTTTGTATTCAATAAACAAACTTGTGTATGGTACATTGAGGATGAGAATCTACCTTTACATTGTTGTTTTGATCATAGTCACATTTTAAATCTAATTTTTCTCTGAAAATGATCCACAATTTTAGGCATTTGAGGTCTGTTGGTGGACAGAAGTCTTCCTGTATTAATGCTGCTTATCAGCGAAATGGGTAAATTATAACGGCCAACCGTTTCATATGAATGATAATCACTGATAAAATTTATTCAATCAAGTAAGAATGTCTGAATCAGGAGTCCATCAAATGGAGTACGTCAGTAAGTGTTCATCCTCCTACTTCCTGTAATATTGGCATAAATCAGTCACAGGAAGATTAAATTATCATTTTATTCACATAAATGAAGCAATTCCAGAGTTAGTGGGTTCAATTCACAATGATCTGATGATGTAAAAGCACACAAAGCAACACACAATAATGTTATTAGAGAACAAAACACTCATAGTGTAGGTACCAGAGGTAATTATAAAAATGATAAAATAATCAATTTAAAACATTAAAAAAAATATAATAAACATTTTCTTTATTTTTGTTGTCATTTTGGATCCAGAAAAGTTCTGCAGACATCAGATAGAGTGCTTTCAGTAACTTGGACCCCCACTGAGAATATTTTTCGGTTCAACTATCTGTTCACTGCTTTTCGCAGGAAATCCTACGAAGCGTTGCAGGCTGAACAAACACCGCATGTTTATTGCTGTCTTACCAATTTTATTTTCTATAACTTTAATGATTTTAAATTCTTTTAAAATCTAAAGCAGTGAATTTATATCAAACTCCTTATCTCTTTTTTTCTTTCAAATAAACTTTGAGTAAGGAAAACAGAGCAATACTAGCTGTGCCACTGATGTAACAAGCATGTGCAGTAGGGATAAAGAATATGTCTTTTCATCCATTTTTCCTCTGCTGTGTATTTTTCCTTTTCATTAGTTCACCTGGTTTAATTTAATATCTTGTGTTTTCTGTGTAGAAATGTACCTCTTGCTTTTAGTTTTCCTTTGCCAGTTCCTTGTGGTCTTCTTCCTTCCACTTTTAGTCATGTTTTGTTGTGAATTTTGCAGCGTGACGTTGGTTTTATATTAAAACATCTTGTTTTCTGCACTCTGCCTGCCTCCTGATCTGCGTTTGGCTCCATACCTTTACCGCATCCTTGCCACCAGAGCTGTTAAAATCCTCAATGAACAGTTTATTTGGAAATCGTTTTATAAGAGAAAAATATTTTATGTTGTATTTTCATCCTTGAATTTAATGCTTGTTGCTGTATTGTACAGTGTCCTTGTGGGTATTAAAAAGTGATTTTCAATCAAATGTTTTATTATCATTACCTCATTATACCCAGGACACAAGCAGTTTATGTTGGAAGAACATTTAATTCTGTAATTTTTTCCTCTCAAACACTACATTAAAAGAAAAAAAACCCTTTAATTTTATGTCATCCAAAGTTTGAACCTGAACATGTAACACACTTTGATAGCGGACTGCTAAACCTTGGCTTACTGAATCATGTCCTCCTCCTCAAGTGGCTAACGAAGCATCTTGCTTTGCTTTTTGGTATCTTTTTCTCTCATCTTCATCATTGTCCTGCTCAAAAAATAAATCCTAAATGACCAGAATTCTTATTCCGCCTCTTGCTGTGGGACCTAAACGTCTTTGCTTCCCGACCTTGTGACTGTCAAAGCAGCCGCAGCTCATCCATCATCAGCAAGCCATCCATCTCCATCTGGCTGCTACGTGTGTTATTCCAGTCAGTGGAGATGTTCTTCTGGTGGATCTTGTCACTTACTGACAGGAAGCCACACAACAATCCAACCGCAGGGAAAATAATTCTCCCCTACGAATCAATCTGGTGATTCTGTAATAAATTTGCATTTAAATGTGGATCACAAGCAAACATATAAAATAAAATAATCCTCAGATGATTCTGCCAATCTGACTTGTATTTAGTCTTTTTTTTTGGTAGCATTAACGTGATATGATGGTACACACAGTGAACATTGTGTGTGTTCGCTGGAAGCGCTTTCAGCATGTGCACTATCTTTACTGTCTTAGATAAAATGCTCGCCCCAAGGAGGCTGCTGGAGCTCACCACGTTCACTTGTATTTCTGCACTACCTCCTTCTCGGGTTAGTTAAAGTAACACAGATATTTGGATTCTGGTGTGTTTAAATCTGCATGTTGGTGCACATAAAAATACAAAGAATTTGTGAAATTGCTGCAGCGACTCAAATCCTGCTGAACATTTTGATATGAGTCACTGCTGCAGCTGTAGATGCTTCTGAAAAGACCCTGAGGTGCAAAACACAAAAAAGTCGAAAGCCTCATCCTGGGAAAAATGTCATGTGCAAAAACCCAAAAATGAGGCATTCATTTGCACCGGATAGAAGAACAAATGGCTTCATATTCAGCATTTAGTGTATTTGCAGTAAAATCGCTGCTTAGCGGCTCCTCTGCAGATGTTTTGCTGTTGGTCATTCTTTCTGTGTTTACTTGGGTCTGCTCCTCAGTCCCATCCATCCCTTTTGTTGTGAAATGTGCTGGTGATAGTTGCCGTGTGTTGAGTCACAGCGTAAAGCGGCGCTGATGAGAACAGACGGTAACCTGACATTTATTGGGCTGATGATGGTTTCTTTTGCCTGAATGAGCCATTTGGAGGAGGACGGCGATGCTGTCATCTCAGGACGCTCTCTCATAAGTGGAGGAGTCTTCTTCTTCCTCTGCCTCTGTACACAATTCATGCTTCATTTGCGTTTCCTCCAAACTCCCACGCTCTCCTTTTTTTCTCTCCGCTGCTCGGCCCTCATGTCTGAATGTGTCAGCAGCTCAAACTGCTGTGGGAGATGATTTCTATTCAACAGACAGTGCTGCCAGTTACGCCTGAATGGCAAAGCTGGACCTAAATAATTTGTTTTTTTTTCCTTTTGGAATGATCTGAATGATTATATGAAATGATTGTTGCATTTTCTTGACAATATGTATTTGGATTATATGAAAAATCCCATAAAACAGCAGATTTCTACCCTTCAGAAGACCTAGAACTCAAACTTCATTTATTTCAAATTGTTAACCATGACCTCAACATGTGTTTATTTATGTTTTTCAGGGTTAAACACATGTCATAATATTTTAAAGAACAGTTCACTTTATGTGATCTTAGAGAAAGTATTTGCAAAGTGAATTGTAAGCAACATTATCAGGACTAGTCTGATTCTGATCTGTTAGACTCAGTGTCTTGTTGTGACTGAAATCACTGACCAAGCTGGTATCATATCATCTTGAATACTTAACACCTGAGTTTGGGCTTTTTTCTACATTTATGCAAAAAATTCTCACCAACATTATTTAAAAAAATAACATTCCCAAACTATCCAGTGTGGAAAGAACAGAAGCTTTCCATACTTAATCTTCATAAAGCTTCATAAACTCAGGTCAGCCGGGGATATGAACGGTTTTAAAAAGCTCGTCGGATACTCTTTGTAGTGCTGTTATTTTATCCAGTAATGTGACTTTAGTAACACAAATTCAGAATAAAACTACTTCCACACACAAATTAACAAAAAAAAAAAAAAAAATCAATGAGCAGTTAAATCTTAAAGTGGGGAGTAAATAGTACAAGTTTCATTCATCGTACCTGAACAGGAAGACCATCCTTCTGTGTTTTATTGATGGGAAGTGGTTGATAACCATATTGTAAAAGTTTCCTCTGGCTTTTAGTTCTTCCACAACAACCGAGTCAAAGGATATTTTGGCTAAGTTTATATTATTTATTACTAAAGACTCCAAATCGTCACCCTCCATGTCCAGACTTAGCTTAGTGGTTTTGCTAATGATTAATATTTGAATCACATGGTCAAACTTATCTGACTTGATTGGTTTGATGCAGCGACGCGACCAGCTTCCCTTGGCACAAACTCAACTAAACTATCTGACTGGCTGATCGTTCTTTTTTTTTTTCTACGAGAGATGCCAACCTCGCTGCCTCACTGCTTTACTATAAAATACTACCAGTAAGTGGGCAGCGTGAAGTTTTCAGTTTTGAGAAATGGTGATTTGAAAACCATAAATGAAAATCCTCTTTGTTTTCATTCTAAAATTAAATGTTTCAGAATAATGACAGCCATGGTCTCAGAAAAAAACTTAAAATGATTAAATGTACATGAATTTATAGAAAAAATTCTTCATTCATCCTGGAGGGAAATTCAGTAAATAAACAAAATAAATAGAGGAGGCTCAGGTTCTCTTGGTAAAGCTAGTATCAAAGAGCCATATGGACAAAAATAAACCAGTAATAAGACGTGTCCATATATTTGATCCATCCCAGCTATCAGCAGGTGACAGGCAGGTCCACGCCGGAAAAGGTCACCAGTCCATCACAGGACCAACACAGAGACAAACAACCACTTACGCTCACACTCCCATGTGTTCACTTATGTGAAATATATTTCACATCATTTTCATGACTTTAGCAGTATGTAGATGTGGGGTTTACACAATTCAAATCTAAAAATTACAGCAGGGCATATTAACACTGTAACTTGCTTTGTGTTTTAGAATTTTTTCTAATATTCTTATTTTTCTCATTTTTAATATTTTATTTATTTAACAAAAAGGTTTATTTTATTTAAAAAGCTAAATGTAGTTAATTTTTTTTTAAAAAAACATAGGCACATTAAAGTGCTGCATTTAACTCATCCAATCCCCCCCCCTCCCCCCCCTCCACCTTCTTATCAAGATTTTAAAGCTGTTAAAGGAAGCAGCTTAAAATGCAATAGTATCACATTTATATATACAAACTAATTACATAGCACAAAACACAGCCAGCAATATGAGCAGACCACAGGAACATGGGCCTCCCTTCTAGAAATGAGCTTTTCTTGTCATTTATATACTTTTACAGATAATTTTCATTTAAAATTATTAGCTAATTGTTAATTAGCTAAAACTGATAATAAATCAAGATGTGTTAGTGCAGACTGATCATCATTTTGAATAATGGATACAAGAAAGTGGTTACATGAATAATATAAAGAAAAGAAAATGTGTCAAATGAACCAGATTATATATATA
>JBAMHX010000011.1:279696-329636 GCA_037177515.1 Pseudomugil tenellus
GTGTTAAGTCCAATACTGTACATTTATCACTAACTGTTATTGGTAAAAGTAAATACCTAGTATATTTGACACAATGAATGTGACCAGAGACAGATGGCAGGTTAACAGGGTTTCTTGAAAGGAAGTGATGAGTAGAAACCTGTAATGAATAAACTGAAGTCCAGGAGGATGGCTGGGATGTAGAACAGGGAAGCAGGTTAAGGAGTGTACAGAAAGGCAAGGTGATAGGAACCGGGGATAAGTACAAGCAGGAGGATCCAGAAGTAGCAATGCTCAATGTCTGACCCGGAATGACTGGAGGAGTGCAGGTTATAAAGGTGTGTGAGGGATTTGGGAGCAGGTGGAGAGGATCAGGCTGGATCCGGAGGAATAGCCATGCGTCAGACTGGGACCCCATCTGACACTGGGAGCGTGGTAGCAATGTCCGTAGAAGTGGGAACCAAAAGAGGAGCATCTCATCCCGGTGTAGATGACCGTTATTCCTGTCAAGGACGAGGACACTAGTTTCTTTAGATTAAGAATATAAATTTAATAATGAAGAATAAAAGAAGTTGAACATACATTAAACATGAAAACATGAAGGGACAAAAAATTAAGACATAAAGACATGGTACTAGGTCATAACCGAGGGAGAATATGTCCAAAGATCTGTGATCCCACAGACGTCTGGAACTATTCTGCCCTAGCCAGATAGGGGAGCTTTGTTTAAAGACTTTGGTCACGTGCATCAATCTGTTCCCTGGTGGAAGAACGTTGGCCTTGCTTTGGTGACAACAACTAATCATCTGTTAAGACTAAGGTCTTAACAGATGGTTTACTAAGGTCAGAATTATGTCAGTTTAGGAGCCTTATGGTCGGACCTTTTAGCTAGACATTAATTAAGAGCCAGGTAATTAAGCTAATACATTAAATTCCTCTACACCGGGACTCTCTTGGATATAGGAGCGCCATCCTCTGATGCAGAAACAAGAAGCGGAGGAAGAGGTGCACCATCTGCTGACACAGGAACCAGAATGGAAGGAGCATCCAACTGCAAAACAGGAAAACTGGATCCTGGAAAACAGGATCAGAATGAGTGTTGAGTCGCGGAACCTCCTCGAAGACAGGATCACAAGGAGTGTCCACCCGCGGAACCTCCTGTGAAACAGGAACCACCAGCAGGAGGAGCGTCCCTTCCTGGGACCCCCTCAAGGACTTAGATGACGGTTGCAGATGACCGCAAGGATGTCTGTAGTGCCGGACGGAGACCCAGGCGCTGGCCTCGGACCTGGTTGCTGCAATTGGTTGTTGTATTGTGAATTTTAGGAGGAGCAAGGCTGAACATTTGAAGACTCGGGAGACGAGCAGGGCTGGACTAGCAGAGACGAGGGAGGATCGGAGCAGAACTGGGTCAGGAGGGAGACGTCTTTTTGTGTCAGTCTACAGCTGTGTCAGACCCTCCTGGTCCAAGGCTTCTGGATATACATTGATAATCTTTAGAAACTCTTCGACTGCTGTCAGCTTTTCTGGAATGGTGTAGAATCCTGCCATGCAGTCAAGGAATATCTGAGTAGTTTTGTGTATGTATAGAAATGAAAGGAGGTCCCATGACTGCAGTGATAGCCAGGCTGGCTGGAGACGTGGTAGCCGGGCCGGCTGGAGGTGTCAACGGCAGAAAAATCCTGCATATGGCCAATCTGAACCCATTAAAAAGGGAAGACTGCGGAGCTGATGGCATGGCAGAATGATTGAGTGGAGCCATGTCAGAATGCTGTCTGGAGGATCTTTTGCTTTTCTTTCAGTTTAGGTTGGACATTCTGTATGTATTTGATCGGAGACAGATGGCAGGTTAACAGGGTTTATTGAAAGGATTTGCTGAGTAGAAACCTGTGAGGAATGAAGTGGAGTCCAGGAGGATGGCCGGGATGAAGAACAGGGAAGCGTGTGCTGAAGAGTGTACAGAAAGGCAAGGTGGTAGGAGCCAGGGATAAGTTCAAGCAGGAGGATCCAGAAGTAGCAATACTCAATGTCTGACACAGAATGACTGGAGAAGTGCAGGTTATAAGGTGTGTGAGGGAATTGGGAGCAGGTGGAGGTTATCAGGCTGATTAATCCAGTGGCAGGTAAAGGTTATTGGGCTGGAGCTGGAGTGTAGCTGGAGCAGGGCATGAAAACACACCTAAGAGAGAAAATTATACCTTTCTTCGGTTTTGTGCTGATTCATTTTTTTTTATTAAACTGTAAACATGGGAACAAATAATTCCAACTTAAAATAATCCCAAAAATGTAAACACTTATGGATATATTGTTAGTCCCCATATCTGCTTCATTTAACATTAGTTATTTTTAAAAAAGCTTAAATGAATAAAGATCATTCATTTAGTGGATACAGCACATTTTAAAATATCAAAATTTGACCCAGTTATTTCACAAACATGCAAAAATAATACAAGAAAATAACCCAACTTGAAAGGTAGGACCCAGAAAAACAGGCTTATTGTCTCTGGCAGTGATGTGAGCTGCTCAACAATAGCAGAAGATTTTGTTTAAAGAGGTAAGCTGCTTTTATAATTTCTTGGCAGTCTCCAGAAAGCCTCATCAGCTTATACACCAGGTCTCCAGCTTGGGCATAAGAATGTAGTAGGTAAACTAAGAGTGATAGAAAAAGCGTGCTGGAAGTGCGTTTTATCTGGTGACAAGTTGGCAATATTGTTAGTTTCTGGCTCATTCTTATAAATCTTTTGGTTGAAAATTATTCAAAGCTCTTTAATTTGACTAGTTCAACTTTTCCTTTAAACCAAATTTGCTGAAATACTGACAATCACTTCAAATGGTTAAAAAAAAAAGAAATCTGGAGATAAAAGGGATTTATTGTGTCTTGGCTCCATTTTGGTTCAGGGAAGTGTCAGGCTTTGATGGAAATGAAAAATATGGTGAAAATGCTTTAAACTGTAAGAATTATCTCTACTTGGCTTCAACTGTTTACTGCTAATAAGTGGAAAAGTCATCACTAATATAATCATTTTAATGTGCTCATAATCACTGATGTCTTTCCCCTCACTGAGTTTATGTGGTTAATGTATTTGGTTAACTTAACAAACCACTTGAGCGTTAACAAGGCCTGAAGTGTTGGTCCAGTTTTGGTGCTAACGGTCATTTCCCTTTTTCTTTTATAGACTTGTTACTTTGAAGGATTAAACGTAAATCACAGAGCCAATCTGCAGACAGGCTTTTTGCCTCACTCCAGTAGGCCTACTGCACAAGACGAGGGAGTATTTATCCAAATCTGTCATAAATGTATCCCTAAACAGCTATTTTCCCTCTCAAACTGGCCTTATGTCGGAGCTTACTGAATCTGCTGATTATTTAAAATCCATCTTTGAAAGTGTGCATCAAGTACAACATCCCTTTTCGCATTCAAACATAAGAACCCGTTGCTGTACAGAGAACCTGAATATTGGCATTTCACTGGCATGTCGCTTTGTACTTTGTCCAGGTAAATAAAACCCAAACAAACAAACTTTACTAAGTTTGGCAGCCCAGACAGTACCTAGGTTATTTATCTGAGACACTGATGTTCTCAGTTTTAGTCAGAAAAACAGAAAGAAACATTTCAGTCAAACATATGAATAGAAAATATGAAAAAAATGGCTTTCATTTAAAAAAAAATTACATTTTTCTAATTTAATATCAGCGATGTCTAAAATGACTTAACATTTTAACAAATGCATTTGGAGAGTTCCGAGGCATTAATAGTAAATATATTAGCATTGTGTCCTGACAATTAATGCACAACACAGCACATTTCCCATGATTCTGTCTCTTTACTGACAGCTCTTACAGTTTGGGAAACATTTTGGTTTTGGTTAACCGTATTATAAAAAAAAAAGAATATGGAAAGTCCTTATTTTAATTTTTAAAGGGTTTTCAATATGCTAGAGCAACAGTTCAAACAGATCAATCAGCTTCCAAAGTGCAGATATTTTGCATCTGTGAGAAAGCTGCTCATGTCAGTAGCATGTTTCCAATGAAGAGTTCACATACAATCAATAACTCATCTTAACAAAGAATCATTGCATTACTGAAATATTTAAAAATGTACTCATTGGCTAATACTTTGTGCAATTTATTACATTTGCTCTTTGAATGATGCGATTTTAGTGAGTGTGTGCTCAGATGGTAAAGTCTGAGGTCTTTCCCACATGAAAACTCCTCTCGGTAGTGAATAATGCCATTGACATGCCCCCCGCTAGCTACGTCTGCCACCTAAGATCCCTGTGGGTGCCGGCGAAGGCCAGGAGCATGGACAGAAACTGTTGAGGAACATTTAAACGTTCAGGCACAGATACAACTGTTTTCAGTAAAGCTCAATATAGCAACTTTATGAATGGCTGAAATTAAGAACCAAGCCTGTTGGACCTCTGATACCCAGATAAAACTGTAGAACAAAATGCAGAATATGGGACCTTGAAGACAGAAGCCAGAGGAGGTTTGTAATATGATGTCCATCCATCCATTTCCTTAACTGCTCCATCCAATTCAGGGTCATGGGTAGCTGGAGCCAACCCAGCAGTGATTAGGTGAAAGGCAAGGCACACCCTGGACGAGTCGCCAACACAGAGACCAACAACCTGTTACACACATATTCACTCCTAAGAACAAATTAGAATGATGAATCAACCTCACATATATGTTTTTGGACGGTGGGAGGAAGCCATAGTACCATAAGGGAACATGTAAACTCCACAAAAAAAGCAACGCAGAGGTGTGAACCAGCAATCCTCTTGCTTTGAGGCTGCAGCGCTAACCATGCAGCTTGTAATATTAAGTTTTTTTTTAAACTATAGTGTAGGAATTTTGCATGCAAATTATTTTTGTACCCTATAAGTTTTCTCAGGAGAGGTTTCTGGTAGTGGCACATTTAGGAAGCTGCAACACACAAATAGTTGGGGATGGTAAACATCTTCTCTGTGTAAATTGTCAAAGACTCTGGAGGGTGTGGACCCAAATGGAGGCAATGGACACAGCAGGGACGCAGATAACTGTATTTTCATGACCATGAGGCACATCTTCAAGTCTTCAATTTTCTCCAAAAATTTTCAGGGGAGAGACGATTCCTTTACTCATCAAGAATATTTGACACTGCACTAAAAAGTCTCTCGCTGTCCACTGAGGTGCAGGGGGCACAAATAAACTTGGTTGCAAGAGCAGCCAGTAACAGGAACTGTGTAGCGTGAGTTTTCCAATAGTCTAGTGGATTGTTTGTCCTAGGAATGGTTTGCTCTGAGAGGTAGATTTGCATCTGGACATCTACAGAAGTAGTACTCACAGATTGGGCCTCTGACTGACACTCTTCTAAGATCTCATCTAAAGCACTGCCAAGGCTGCTTCTTGCTTCTTGCCGAGGTGCCTTGCTCACAGGCTCTGCTGCCTCTGGCTCTTTATTGGCAGCCCTGTTCTCCTCTGTCTTCATCATCTCCTGGATGAGAGATTCCTTAGCAAGGCTCAGGTTTTCAGACTTTGTGAAGTATCTAAAAAAACAATTAACCACAATTAAAAAATGTAAGACAATATATTACATAGAACAACATTTAAGTCAGGGAACTGGCTTAACTCAATAAAAATAACCTAATCATTAATCTCAGTTCTAAATCTATTTGAAATAAAAAAAAAAATAGACATTGGCTTAAATAACTTGTGGTGACTTTCATGATTCATTATAAAATAAAAATGCAATTCAAATGGTACATTTACTGCACTTACCTGTCTTTGTACCTTGGATCCACTAAAGTGGCGATTCTGTACACAGGCTCCTTTTCTACCTCAGCAAAGCGGAAAGAGTTCTTTTCATGGTTCTGACATCCTGATCAGTGGTTTGCTCACGAGACAGGACACTTCTCAGGGCTGTTGGGAGAATGGATGAACAGTTCATTTAGAATATAAAACAAAATAAAATTGTATGTTGTTTAATTAAAAATATAAAAGTAAAAAATAACCTGTGATGGCAGGGATCACATCGGCTGCAGTTGCAGTCTCTTTGCTCACATCCCTGGTCAGTTCTTCAAAGGGAGCTAACACTTCAGCGGTCCTCTCCATCAGGATCCACTGGTTGGCTGTGAGTGCAGCAGGGAGGTTGTTGTCAGCTGCATAGACACTGAGAGCCCGCTTTTGCTCCAGAATGCTCTGTAACATGTAGAGGCTGCTGTTCCATCGAACCTGCACATCCCTCTGCAGGCGCTTGACCGCTGTCTTCAGATCAATCTGGATGTCTTCCAAGTGTGAATATCTCAAAGGAGAATATTTTAAATGGCCTATTATCTTGCTGGCGCTAGCCAATGTGTCACTGACACTACGCTGAGACAGCAGACCCCCGTGCACGACCAGTTGAAGTGTGTGTGCAACACAGCCCATACTTGGTACTCCCATGTCATCCATGGCCTTCTTCATATTTTGCGCATTGTCATTTAAAATTACATGGACCCGTTGCTTTGTTATTCCCCAACTGTTCAGCATCCCCTCGATAGCCTGTTTCACACGCTCTGCTATATGAGATCTATGAAAGTGTTGAGGGTGCAAGGTCGCACGTTGTAATTTAAAATTGCAGTCGACCCACTGTGCTGTAAAACTTAGCAGGGACATCGAACAGACAGACGAACTCCATATGTCTGTGGTAAACACAAAAGCACGCGCCTCGGACAGAAGGACTAGCAGGTGGTCACATAGCTTGCTGTGAACGCCCGGTAGAGCG
This sequence comes from Pseudomugil tenellus, assembly GCA_037177515.1. Taxonomy (NCBI): domain Eukaryota; kingdom Metazoa; phylum Chordata; class Actinopteri; order Atheriniformes; family Pseudomugilidae; genus Pseudomugil; species Pseudomugil tenellus. Next base: position 286,424 of record JBAMHX010000011.1, read on the forward strand.
GTGTCGGTAAAGTAAAGGCAACTCATACCGTGGCTCCAGGTGTTCCAGGAGACGGAGACGGCGAAATCCAATGTTTGCAACCACAGAAAGCGGCTGGTCATCAAGTATAATAAATTTGGCGATCTTGGCTGTGATCTTTTTGGCCTTTTCGCTGTCCTCAGGTAATTTTTCTCTTTGTTCAATAGTATCTTTCAGTGTCGGCTGACTCAGTGTTTTTTTCTGAGTTGCTGCTGTGAACTCTGAATATTGTACAGGGTGTTTGTTTTTCAGATGGCGTATCATATTTGTAGTGTTGAATGCAGCTCTGTCCTTTCCACCTCACGAAATGCCCAATTTGCACACATTACAAGTGGCTGTTGCACTGCATTCGTTTTCCAGATTAAAGTATCTGCAAACTGCAGACATTTTCGCTGTATCAATATGACATTTTACCCTGCGTTAGCTGCTGTTGTCTGAGTTCCCGCCTGCCGTAAATTGTGCGACGTCTTCACGTGTTGTTTCCTTCTTTGCAGAAATTCTATTAAATAACGAGTTAGCTTTAATTTGATTATCATTTCGTTTGACAATCTCTTTCTGCTTCAAGATTAATTTGGGGGAAAAAAGTGAATGTGATAATGCTTGTTGTTTCGTAAGGTCAAGTCTGATCAATTCCACCCGATTCCGATCATTTGAAAATTACGTGATTGACCCCATTTTCCAATCACGTGATCGGATTGGGACATCCCTAGTTCAGGTGCAAGATAAATTGAAGGCAGGCTAATGATGACATGATGTATAGGCCCACCCACGTATCTGGTGTCCTCTCCAGGGCAAATGCTTCCCCCGGAGCCTGAACAAGAGTTTAAAGGGCCTATATTATGCAAAATCCACTTTTCTGAGCGTTTAACTTTGTATTATTGTTAATTGATTGGACCCTGCCACAATTAGAAAAATAAATTGCAGACAGTTTTACACTTTATTAATTTTCCACTGTCAGGGACCTCAGTTGAAATGAAGATCCTTACGCAGCCCTGACAGCATCCCTCCTGATGCTGGTCACCAGTCTCATCACATTTTCCCTTTCCTCAAAAAGGAGTTATAAGTCAGCCACGCTGGTTGTGTTAGCCACTCTGGCATAAACAGGATCTCCAAGTTGATCCCACAAGTTCTCAGTTGGTTTGAAGTCTGGGCTCACAGCTGATCATTTCATCCTCTTCACTCCCAGATCTAGGAGATACTCCATGATGACGTTTTCTTTGTAGAAAGACCTCTCAGATTTGGGAGATATGGGATTACGACTGTCCCCAGAATGTTGCTCTGACACGACTAGCTATAAATCAAGTGCTTTATAACTGATACATAGTTGGCAACGTTTTGATAAAATACATTAGTAAAAAAAAAAAAAAAAAAACATAGCAGCATTGTGTTACATTTTCTAAGGGGACTACTCTACTGGCATGTTTACTTGAGTTGTTTGTTCCACAAAAAAATTACATCATTACAAGTTATTTCTCAGTGTAAATGTGACTAATCAAGCGTTATGTATATAGTACAACACCAACAGACATTAGAGCCTAAAAATGAATCTTTCATTCCCTACTATATTGCTTAATCCAATTCAGGGTTGCGGAGAAGATGATGCCTTTTCCAGCAATTATTAGGCGAGGGTACATCCTGGACAGATGAACAGTCCAAAACAGCCCAAAAATTATTGACTTATGTTAAATTTCCCCACTTCTTGTTCTAAGTATGGTGTAAAAGTGCTGTCTGTTAGGATAAACATCAGTGCACACTTATCTAAACTTCATAAGTAAAACATGTAGTTTCTAGTCTTTGTGAAATCACACATAAAAATGTTTGTCTGTGAGAAAAATTATTAAAAATATTCCAAATTTAAAAATGAAAAATTACAAGTACAAAATGTAATTTATGATTATGGTTTTTACATCAAGAAACAACTATTAAAAGTTCTATTTTTAGTGTAATGTATTTCTACATGAAGGAAAAAGAGCAGGAAAAAGTAAGACAGGAAGATAAGAACAGACAGAAGTCCTTTATCTGAGGCCATGATAAGATCCTTAGTAACTTTCACCAATGCTGTCTCTGTGCTATGATGAGCTCTAAATTCTGATTGAAATTCCTCAAACAGATTGTTTCTGGTCAGATGGGCACATAGTTGAGTAGAAACTATTTTCTCCAGAAATTAAGACATGAAGGGGCGGTTGGAAATTAGTCTAAAATGAGAAAATACAAGCTGAAGGTTTAGATGAAGCTATTATTTTGGTTAATTCTGAATATATCAGGGAATAGTCTGAAAAAAATCAGGTTCTATAGCCGTCTCGTAAAGCTGCCGCAGTTGAAACATGGTCAGTAGTGGGAAGGATATCATGGATTTTCTCTCAAATAGAAATTATTTTAAAATGGCACATTCACATACATTATGCATTATTGTTGTCATTTTCCACCCTAACTGCTGTCACTGTTTCCAGCTGTTCGGGCAGATCCCCTGTCACATTAATTATTGATCTATTGGTCCATTTTTAACATTGTCCTTAAGTTCTGAAAATTAAAACTCATTGACTAAATGCAAACTTGTGTTGGTTTCCACGTCTATGTAACCTCTGTATACAGAGCACTTTCTGCTCTTCAAAATTTCTCTGACTGCAGTTAATCTAAAGTTTATGTATCTTTAATTTAAGAGCACTCTAACATGTTGGTAGTCTGCAGTGTTTCTACATGCAGATATATTTGTGCTATTACAACAAAAGCTGCTCTTACCTGAGAGCAGAACCACTTTGTGTGAGTCACTGAAAACATTTACAGCTCTTTGGCAGCTTCCACTTCCAATATATTCCATTTCATCTTTATTCTTCTGCTCCGTAACAGGGATGAAGCTGTGAATCGTGTTCAAAACAGACCCCATTTAAATCTTCTGCAGTGTTCGGTCACACAGGTTGGCTATTTGGAAAGTAAAACAGTGCTGCCGAGGAAATTAGATGTATTTCATGCAAGAAGGGAAGCTGGGCAAGAAAGTTAAAGTTGCATTGTTGCACCTTCTGATTCTGAGCAAAATCAACTTTCAGTCAGACCTAAAAGAAAAACATAGCTTTCTTGCAGTATATACATTACACATATTGGCACCAAATAGGCTTAAATGAAACCTGGCACTGACCATTACCTCTTATTTAGCTGCATTTAGAGTGTTTTGGGGTTGGAAACCACTGGGCAGAGTGTGTGAACTGACAGCTGAGAAGTGAAGAAAGTTAAAAAAAAAAATTTTTTTTAATAGATTTGCACAAATAGCTTTCTAATCTCAGTTCTCTGTGTAGACATTTGTGCAAATCAACCAATCCAACTTTGTTGGGAGATCAGGGACTTCCACATAAATCTAACAATGCTGCACCTTCCCATGAGGTTGCATTGAGGTTTGTTGAGCTGTGAATATGTTTATTTTCTGCTTTGGTGAAACAGTTGGGAGATTAGGTTTGCTTTCCCGACATATACTGCTTTCTTCCATTACTGAGACTGTCTCCCTTTCTGAACACACTCAGATGTAAGACTAAAGACATACATGCTTACATGATGCATATGCAAACAGGACTATTTATGTTAAAGATCCTCACACATTTATTTTTGCATCACATGACACATTAATCAGACAAACAGGATAACGCATGCTGGTACCATTGTTAGCACATACATCATGAACAGATGGATCATAATCAGCTGTGAAATGTGACTAAACATTAATAATCTCATGATTAATAAATAAGACACGTCATCAATAATTCAACTATAGCTTATTAAGCTGTGTTTATGCATTTTTCTTTCACTTTTTCCTCTCCATATTTTATGAGTCCAATTCATAATTGTGGAGCAAAACATTTATGAAAAACAGACAAACGAAAAGCTGTAAAAAAACTAACTTGATGATATCCCATGGTGACAGATTCCGTTGTCTTGTGTGGAAATAATGAATCAATCAGTCTGAAAGCGTTGCCATCGTCTCTGAAAGGCAGGCGATTCATTTCTAAAGATGCCAAAATGTCAGTAATGGAACCAACATTATGTCTAACAGCATTCTTGTGTTTTTCTCAGCTTTTTCTTCTTCTGGAAGTTTTTCCCATACTATATTTTTCTTAGAAGCATTTTGTACGTTCACTTATATAAGGTGTATTTTCCAGACTTATCATGTATCATACAAATCAAATGAAATGACTCTTGAATTTTCTTCAGGGAACAGTATGCTGCATTTCCTGTGACCAAATACTCAGGTCTTGGTCTTTTTGGAGCAGTATACTGCCAAAGCTGTCTTTGTGGAAATGAACATTCACCACTACTCAGTAGAGTTTGACCTTCCTGAAGGCATCTCGATTACAGTGCCAATTTGAGCGACAGGCTAAGGCACAGTTGGGGGGGTATTGAGTTGAAAGCATAAGCAGAAAAATTACTTTGATGATTTACCATAAGAACGAACCTTTTTAAACTTTGTTTCACCACTCTTTATGTCCACTCTGCAAAAATGTCTGTCCTCACTACGAGGGGCGCCGTATAGGGGGGAATAAGTTAAGAAGATTTCAAGGGCCCACGACTTGATAGGGGCCCATTGAGATATAAAAATATATAAGAAAATTATTTAAAATTTTCTAGAAATAATATCTATATTTTTAAAATATAAGAAAATGTAGCAAATTGCTCCTCTGTTCTCATTTGTTTTTCAGCAGTAAACTGATCTATTAAAAAAGTAATATTTACCAGACACCTACTACTTTATATAAGTCAACCTAAAGCAGAAATATTCAACCAAAATTGAAAAACTCCTAACCTAACAATAAGATGCAAATGTTTAGAGTTTGTCGAACGACTGAACTGATGACATCAAAACTGAATTCAGGAATGTTTCCTCCCATGACACCCAGTACTCAGGTGTTTGTTATGACGCTGGATTTTTTCTTATCGATGTAACTTCAAGGTTAACCTGGGGATTTTCGTACTATGACGCTGGTTCATTTCTTTCAGGACTATATGAAATTATTTAATATGTATGTATTAAAAAATACAAAGTTCTCACATTCACTAGGATTGCAAGACGATGCATACATGTCAGCAACAGCTCGGTATTGGTTGGCGAACATGTTTTGTCTATAGACTTTAATAACAAAAATGTAAGTTATGTCATAAAATTGACCTTTGACATGAAATCTTTCATTGCAGCACATTAAATGGAGATGTGTATGTGTCTGAGATAGGACTGTCACAGAAAGAGGAGTTAGAGCTAAAACTAATTTTAAGTTGCAGCAGAAGAGCAGGATGGAGTTTGTTTCCTACAAATGCAATAGATCATGTAAACATGAATAAGTCTGGCTCTTGATTACATTTTATTTCCCTGAACACTATTCAATAAACTACCTCATAAATTTCCTGCGACTTGTGTGTTTAGTCACATCTTTAGCATCATGAACAGTGAACTGAGAGCACATTTATTCATTTAATTATTCATTAAAGCAACATTAAATAAGTTTGAAAAATTCTGTGATACAGATTCGTTTTAATGGAATACTAGCATTTATATTGGAAATACTTGCAGCTGTCGTTGCTTTGCCAATGTGTCAACACATTTTTTAAAGTGTTCCATGACTGATTCATCACACAATGGGACATTATTGGAGAAATAAGGGAAAGAAACCGAGAATGTTACAAGTGATAACATAAGCGTCAACATCAGACAGACTTTTTATTACTGGACACATGATGCAAAATAACTGAATGACTGCTGAATTAGCCTTCGTCATGAGCCTCCACGGTATGAAAATCTGCTCAAGTCCAGTGGTGTTTCTTCAAAGCGTCATGTCTTATTAGAACAGTAAAGAAAACATTTTCAACTTGCCTATCACTCGAGTCAAACAATATTCACAAATGGCAAACCTGTCATCATATATAACATTTTAATTTGAAACTAACTTAACTTTGTTGGAAATCAGCAGGAAAAACAGCCGTAATTATCTTTTATAAATGGCAAATGGTTGTAAAGTATGTGCTGTTGTTTATGGAAGAGCCAAAGCAGTAGGTGTCATTAGGGCATTGAAGTCATCTGACCTAACGTGATGAGATGTGGATTTATTCCAGCAGAAGGGATGTGAAGCCAGGCACTTTAAATTAAAATTACCAGTCACATCCTAATGAATGGTGAAGATAAATGTTGTAAACACTCATGCTGATGTCAAGGTGAACAGCATCTCATATAGCCCGCAGGATCATATAAGATCAAGAGGAAGAAAAAGTGCTTGAGGATCATGAAAATGCTGTTTTGATTTTGTTTTCTCCTGAAAGCTAATAACCAGTCCTTCATTAGCTCCTGTTGGGGCTGTAGCCCATTTCCAGTTAGGTCATCATCATGATCAATCTTCACTTTAGTTTCTCTCATCAGCTCCGACATTCACTGAAGGATAAGTTGAGTGTTTGTTGAACGTAAAGATTTACAGCAATTTTAAGACTGCAACTATATTTGCTGAGTTGTAAATGAGGTTGTTGAGTATTGATCATCTTAGATCCTATTATTCTGTGCAAGTTGACTTTATCATCATTCCCCCTCTGCAGGATAATTCTGGTCTCTGCATAAAATGTGAAACAGGTAAAAGTCAAATAATAAAAGACAAAAAAGTAATACATAAAGAAAGTAAGTACAAGAAAAGTAAGAACAAGCATTGATCGACATATTCCTGACATATTATTTATTGGTTCCTCCAAATCCGAAATCCGAGTTTGAGTATAATATTTAGGTTTAATGAAGCTGGATAAACATGGCACGGAAATTTTAAATGAATAAAATTAATAGTCAAAAGAAGTTTAAAGGAAAGTGTGATGTAAATTGAGTGATGACACTGTGCATTTGTTATTTTACTATTTACCTTGTTGTGGGTACAATGTGTGAGAATTACAGACATCTAGTGGTACAGATAGGCAAAATTTCATTTTGTAAGTCAAGCATAACTGTGAATAGACGGTGGTCGTCAGTGGCCAAAATTCTTCCAGACATAACATGTTTTAAACTGTAAATGGATTAAATTACCTCAGTTGCCTGCCTTGTCGTTGACATTGCAACAACACTCTGGGAAAAATTAGCCAGCTGCAGCTATGGTCTTAACGACATCTCTTTGCAGAGGCAGTTAGCCTTTGGCTACCACGCTTTACTGTCTGTGACCGTGTGTAGCGGATTTAGTACTTTTGCATGCGTTGTGTTGCTCAGAAATCACGAAACTCTTCACTGTTGAGTCTCCGGCGCCTCTTTATTGACATGCTCTGGATGTTAACATAAAAAAAGGTCGTCAGCTCCCACAGTCTCAGCTCTGCCACACACACTGGAACAAAATAAAGTGCATGTCTTACTGTTAAAACAACCCTGCACATACTTTAAGCTAGCGAACTGTAAATAACATGTAATTCCTCACACAACACGGATAACATTGACATGAAAACTTAGTAGTTGTTAACTGGAGGAAATATTTGCATGTATGACTAATTAAGTGCTTTGTTCTTGTTCTTGAGGTCGCAAGAACAAAAAAAAAAATTTCTTACCACGAGTCTTGTTCATCACTGACTGTGGTAAGTTAGCTACGGATTAGATCTGCAGGGGTTCATGTTTGAGACGTTCAGGTCTTCACAAAAATATAGGAATTCATAACTACTTACAGTAAACAGCAACAAACAAAAACTGAATAACATAATGGACATAAATAACAGTGACAAAATTACAGTTAATAATGGCAAGTGGAATCATTAACAATATAACTCTGTTACACGTGTACCTCGGCTAGTGGTAATTTGTTTAGAAAGAGTAGTGTTTTCAAACAGTGTGCCAACTTTGTATTTTCTTTTTTTTTGCTGACTGGTAAATAATCATTTATTTATTCGGTTTGTCATTAAATAAAGTGCTTTTTTTATCTTCTTTCTGTAATATTTGTAGTTAGATTTTAGCTAAAGTTAAAATGTGTCAGGCTATGTTTTTCTGTTTGTAACTGTATATAATACTTTGTGTTGTTTAATTCAGCAGGCCAGTCTTTTGTTTCACTTATTTGCTTATTCTTGGTTGTACTTTTGGTACTGGCTGGTTTTGGGTTTACTTATAGCTGTTTTATTGCTATCTTTACTTAAATGGCTTTGCTAGCCCCTGCACCTGTAACATACCACCATCTGTTTGATTCTCATCAACAATTGAGACAATAAATTCCATTAACTTCTATTTTAACACCTGTCCGTAGCATACATGTGTAAGTTCTTCTTTTATGGTAATTCAGACAAGTTCTCCAGAACCTATCAATTAAAGCGGTACATGTTAGTTCATTCAGAGAAACCATAATAATGGTGGAACCATGGCAAATAGAAATGGATAGCTCACTCTTCGGGAAAAGAAACAATTGTTGTGAGTTCTTAGATATAGATACACAGAGTGTTAATTAATTTTTTTGGTTTCTGACCTTTGATTTTGATTTCAAAGTGCATATTCATGCATTGAAATTGCTAAAAAAATAATATTGTAGCAACATCACTTTTATCAACATCCTTGCATATTAGCCTAATCATGTCATTTAAACAACACAGAATCCATATTGTGTTATTTTAGTTTGACAGTATTTGACAGTTTAATATGTTCAAGTAAAAAAAAAAAACTAAATGACTTTAAACAAAAATGATTTTCAGTTGAAACCTTTTCACAAAGCCTTGATTTTCAGATAATATCCATCATTTGTAAAATACACACAGACTGAAGATCTGCACACAGACAGCCTGCAGAGCAGCTGTTGACACACACAGAATGCACGCAGTGTTCTCTAAACACCACTCCAGACTGTACTGTCTTATTGTGAGAAACACCCACATACATACTTGAAATATCTGCCTATATATGCATAATGCAGCAGCTTCTCGCCACACTTTACTTAGCTGACGTGCTAAACATGAGTAGATAAAAAATGCAACTAAACTGAAGGATGGTCCTTAAAGCTCAGCGCATTGCATAATCCCCTCAGGATGCACAAGAGATAAATGGTCACCGTCTTCACTTGGATACAGAGAGAAACTTGAAGCCCGGAAGTTATGAGAACTTGCTGGAATTTAGTTGTGGTGTCAGTTCAGATGGAAAATAAGGTCCTAATTGGCTTTTTGAGACATTTGCAACTTTGTTTGGTTGTTATCTGGTGGCTACAGCTCCTTTCTGTCGACAGGTGAAGGCTGGGTTTACTCCACTCCAAAAGGCAAGCTGGCAGCATCAGTACCAGCTGGCTGGGATACAAAGCAAATGCACGTTCAAGACAGGATGAGATACAGCTCAGACAGATTCTGTTTTTCAGATAATGTGGCAGTGTTAAGCCCTCAAGAAGATAGTTGATTAGAAATAAAAGCTAATTTATACATCAGGAACATGTAATTCCTGCTGACACGGTGTTTGCTCCATTTTTGTGTCCTAAAACAGGAGTTGGGACGCATTCAGTTACTTAGAGGGTCTAAAATGTTATTCAGTTTTTAGGTCATATATCAGGCAGAAGTTCAGGACTTGGATGCCAGAGAATAAATTCACCACATCATGTGAAGCATGTCCTTACGTTTAGACAGCAAAAACACTTTGGGTAATGTAAAGGCAAAGGATAATGGGTTTCATGTAAATATTGATAAAGTCGGTCTTGTTCTTCAGTCTGTTTTCAATATTTAAGCAAGACCACGATACCACCCTAAACCTGAAGGACCCATTTGAAAGTTATTAAAGTTGAATTAATGTTCAGGAAAATGAGGCAAAAAAAATCTTTATTTTCATGTATAGAACATAATAAATAGTAGCTGCAGCTTTCGGTCTTCTCTGTACAAAGTAAATATGGGCTTAAACCAGCTTTGTTGGCCTAAGCCTCATAGGTTATGCAACCAGGGGTGTAACCATACATCAGTATATCAGTCAATGAGTCCACGACATCAATCCAAAAGACATCATTCAAAAGTCCACAAAAATGACTGTTTAGCAAACATCATTTTATTTTAAAATGAACAGTCTTTTGAATTTCCCTGGCATGTCATTTTCAGTTTGTTCCTTGTCTGTCTTTGTTAGGAGCACATATTATTTTAGAATATTTTGTTTAATACCTAAGGCCTTTTAAAAATGTTAAATGAAAGTCTAATTGCTTTCTATGATTTTGATATTAATGGAAAATTAATGGACAGGACAACATCTGTACTCAAAGCCTCAGACTCTGGGTCCTCTACTTCACGCTCTGCAGATCCTCATGGTTCAGAGTCCACTGGGAAACTGTCATCTGCAGGGTTTGAGCCACACAGTTTCTGATTGTAACAAGGCTGAATCTGATCCTAATGTCGACCCACCAGCCTGCCTGGTCTTCCTTGTGGTGGTATTATCACCCTGCTTACCAAAAAAACACACCCCTCCTCTAAACTGATTATGTGTCGCCTACTAACGTATGACTGCAGTTCTGATTCCGTACAGCCTGAGGGCCAGGAGTCTTTTAGCACTCATCTTTGGACTTTAGACAGCATTAGATCTCTGTGGGTCTATTCTTTAATTTGCCTGATCTGTAATGTTGTTCCATTCATGTGTTCTATAAGTATGACTACTTCTGCTTTCTTTGGAGTCTCAGCGGGCATGGATGGCAATGGGAGTCTACTCAGTGCATCTACATTCCCATGTTTGGAGCTCTCTTTATATTACAAAGTGTACTAATATGCTGCCAGAATTAATGCCCATCTCTGCATTCTGGTTGCCGCTAGGTGCAGTACATTTTTACTGTCTTTTAAGAATCCCAGTAAAGTTTTGTGATCTGCAATGTTTTCCAACCAAGTAATTTCTTGTTACCAAATATAAAGGCCAGTGCCTCTTTCTCCAGCTGGGAGTACCCTATTCACAGTGCATATAAAATATGGGTCTGTCTGTAACATTCACAAAACGGTGAGACAAAACTGTTCCTACACCATCTGGAGAAGCATCGCAGGCCATGTACAATGGCTTGGTGTTGTTGTAATGTGCCAGCAGTTGGTCTGACTGTAGGCACCTTTTTGCTTCCATAAATGCTTACATTTGGTGTTTTCCCCACCTCCATGGAACCCCTTTCCTTAGAAACGCATGCAGTGGCTCCAAAAAAGTAGAAATATTGGGCAATAACCTGAGGTAGTAGTAGTCAATTGTGCACTGAAATGTGCCTGGTGCGGATGATACTCCATACCGTAGCCTCAGGTACTGGTACAGGCCTCTGTGTGTGTTTATAGTGATGAATTTCTTTGATTCCTCATCAAGTGGTAGTTGTTGATAGGCCTGAGACATCTCCAACTTTGTAAACTTGCAACCACCTCCCTTGGCTAACAAGTCCTCTGTTTAAAGAATGGGGTAGTTGTCAAGCTTAGATACTGGGTTCACTGTAACTTTATGGTCCCCTCATATTCTTGTTGTGTTGTCTTGCTTAGGTATGGGGACTAAGGGATCTGCCCGCTCTGAAAAATAAACAGGCATAATGACGCCTTCCCTCTCCAACCTCACCAACTCTGTCTCCACTTTCTCCATTAAAGCAGAGATCTGGCTTTGAAATATCGTTTCTTGGCTGTGGATTCCACATATATCTTGGCCGGTCATCTTTAAACACATCCTTGTACCTTAGGAGTAATGTTTTATACCTCTTTGGTAGTCCTACCTGCAGGCTGAAGATGTTGTTCCAGTCCAATCTCATAGCTTTAAGCCAATTTCTCCCCAACAGATTTTTTCTACATATAGCAGTAGTTTCTTGTTCTGTCCAACTTACACGTGCATGTATTTTTTTCCAACACCCTCATACTGTTCTTCGTGTAGGTTTACAATTTTGTATTGGTGCTATGAAGCACTCCTCCAATATGTCTGAATGTTTCTCATTCACTGTTGTTATGCCAGCTCCAGCATCTATTTTAAAGTTGATGTTGTGATCATTCACAGATTCTTGTTCTTTGTATGGCTCCACCCTCCCCTTATACCACAGGTGTCAAAGTCAGGTCCTTGAGGGCCGGTATACAGCAGGTTTTGTTGTTTCCTGCACTACCACAATTGATGCAAATCAAATGGATCCAACAGGTTCTTGTCAAACTTTTCCTTAATTTCATTCAGCTGTGTTGGAGTATGGAGTCAACAAAAACCTGGAGGGTCACCAGCCCTCGCGGACTGGACTCCGACACCCCTGCACTCAAAGTTGTATAATATGTGGATGTACTACCTACTCTCCTCCACCAGATGTGCCTGTTCTGCGATTTTTGTCTTGGTTAGTAATTGAATGCCTGGCATTGTGGCATTTCCTAGCCAAGTGCCCCCTCTTATGGCAGATGTGGCATACAGCATCAGCAAATCTGCAGTAACTTTTCCTGGGATTGCCCCCGCAACGAAAACATCCGAGTCCAGTCAACTGTCGACTTGCCAAAACAGGCTGCATGATGCGCACCAATGCATTAACCTCAGTTCGTCTACATCCTTAACCACCGTTTCCATGGAAGTAGCAATTTCTACTGCTCTTGCCAACGTCAGTTTATCATCTGGTTCAGATAACAAGAGCCGTTGAATGCAGTCGTCATTAATACCACATACCAGTCTGTCTCTGATTATGTTGTGCAGCGCAGCGCCAAACCCAAAGTGATCTGTTAGTCTCCTTAGCTCTGCCACGTTGTCTAACTCTGGAAGGAAGCTATAACATTCAACAATGAGACTAGGTTGTGGCATGAAGTGGTCCGTCAATATCTTTGGTATGAAGTAATATACAGTCTGAGAGGGAAAAAAAGTTGTGGAAGGAAATATATATATTTGACATTCATTTTTTTCACACAGATAGCAAAAAAATAATATTTGTGAGTGAAAAATAAGTTTTGAGATAAAATGTTCTGTTGCAGAATATATAAAAAAACATATATATTTCTTAAAAAAAGAATGTCAACATTTTTTTCCTCTCAATTATTTATTTTCTTTGCTGTCAAAGGGAAAAATTTGATTTTAAATACAATTTCTTCTCTCTCCAAACTTTTATGCTCTCGCTCTCAAATCATAAGCTTGTTTTCTCAAGTTTTTTTTTGCTATTGAAATAAAAACTGTGCCTGGGTGGGCACAATGCTGTGTTCAATGTTCATTACACAAAATCTAGTATTGTAGTTAAGACCAGAGCTATTGGTATAATTGAGTTGGTGTAGTATCCGTGATAACGTTGAGTTTCTGTCCATTAATTATTTTGAGCCGGGCAAAGTCAAAGTCCAGGGCTGTTTTTTTGTCCCAGTCAGTAATTCCACTTAAGGGACCCATCTCAGCTGTCCGTCTAAGTTTCTGACTAAACAAACAGCAGATAAACTTCCACTTACAATAACATACTGGCCACATTTACATGGGACGTTTTATTCCTATTTAATTCTGACTAAAAGTTCATTCCTCTTTAAACAAAGACGAAAAGTAACCATGTAAGCACCTACTTCAGAGTGGATTTGTTAATTTGGAATTATTTCTAATTCCGAATAAACTGGCTGGTTTATTCTCATTTTAAAGCGGAATTAAATTATTCCTGTCTCATATAAACCCTTCATTCCTCTCGTGGTTAATTCCAGTCATTCTGCACATACTGTACTTAACTTCTCCCGCTGCAATGATGCACATGTGCAGTCTTCTGCCTCCCGTCCTGTTGTTTGGTAAATGCAATAACGTTTTTTTTTAAAAAAAAGTTTGCCTCCCATCTTATACATATTCAGTCCATCTATTTTTTTTCTCCTTCTCAGCTGCTCAATATAGTGAAGTTGTATACTTGTGACAAGCTAGTTATTAAAAAATGTAATCAAAATTGAAGGTAAAACAGTTTATATTAGATTGTGTTCCATTTAGCTGCTAAGGCTACAAACAGAAGAGATTTGTTGCATGATTATGTCACGCCATCATGTCGGAATTAAGAGATGAGAATAAATGTGATGCCATGTAAACCTTTTATTCAGAATTAAAATTTTCATATAAACTCAAAGCTTCATGAATTTAATTCGGAAGTTAGTTAATTCAGAATTCAGAATTAATCATTCAGAATTAAAAGCATCATGCAACTGTACCCAATAACATCATAACACTAAGAAGTCCATGAAATGAACCAGGGAGACAATCCAAGGAAAGTCCAGGAAAATGGCAGTTGTCAAAACCAGGAAGTCAGGTAGAGGGGAATCCAAGAGGCAGGCAGGTGAGTCGGTGCCAGAGACTGGAACCAGAGGTCGCGTTAATGAAATATTTCTGTTTTTTAAAAGTGGTGACAGAAAACCTGAAGGTTGTCCGTCATTTTAACTGATAGCAATTCCCACCCCTGACCACTAGGTAACAGAGGTGAATAGATATAAGAGGTGACTTTGGAGTGAGTCTGTGACCGGTCGCAGACCAGAACAGCTGGTACAGAAAAAGCGGTTGATAGCAAGTGAAAAGAGAAATCCTTTATTTAGAGAAACTTATCAGCTTCTGATCACTTTACTTGGAGATATACCCTGATTTTAAAACTTTGGCTGAAGTGGCGCATGCAATTCCAGTCTGCAGTGTGGCTGCAGAGCGCAGTTTCATTTTTCAAAACAACATCAAAACAGCCATGACAACGTGACAGTCTGAGGCAAAAGTACGAAAAAAACTAATGACAATAGCTTCTGACCCACTTGAGACATTTGATTACGCAGAAACAGGCTCACATTTTAAGTGCAGACGAGGAGGAAGGTGTGAGACAGTGTGTTCAAGCCAGAGCAGATGAAATGAGTCCAGTTGTTCGTTGTTCATACTGGAGCCAGTCAGCAGTTTTGGTCACTGCGGAAAAAATGGTTATAGCCTATGTAATCATCTGCTTATAGTTTTAGATTTCCTTTTTTTTTTGGACTGAATTAAAAAGAAATAACTTAAATACAATTTGTATATTAGAATTAATGTGTCATTATTATAATTTTAAAAATGAAAGCAACTGGTAAAAATAGATTATGACGGGATTTTTATGACACCGTCAGTCAAAATGTTGGACAAGAAAAAAACATCTAGCACAACCTCTGACTGGAAACAAGGTAGAGGAGTGAACTGATGCAACAATGTCCGACAGGGAGTGGCTGGAGAACTGCAGGTTATGTAGCTGGTGAGGGAACTGGGAACAGGTGCATGCAGCTGATTGTAATCAAGAGTCCAATGCAGGACTGGCTCGAGTGGGTGTGTCAACGGCAGACTCCGGAGCAGGTATGACAAAAAGGGACCAATGTGATGCAACCATCTACGACGTTACCTGCACTCTAGCACCGCTCTGCAACAAAAGAAACACCGGCAAAAAATAAAGAGAGCAAAAAACACAGTTATGGAGCAAATATGGAGAGTGAGGCGGGCACTGTGTTATTTGTCTACATGATTAATAATTATGAACGACCACATCAGGTGGCTTAGATCAAGGCTGGAAGAACTCACAGAAAGAGCTAGGAGAAGAAGAATTTAGCAGAAGGAGATATTCTACTTTTTCGTTTTATAGACGAATAAAGGAGAGTGCAACACTGCAGACAAATGAGACGACTTGTAAGTTTAACTTATTACAGATGCACTGATTGTACCCATGTCCTATGAGTAAATTTATTAGACTTTATGATGCTTAAAAGTCGAGCTACTGCCTACATCAGATGTGTTCCTATAGAACCCTAAAAAAAACTCTAATTGAATCAAAACAGTATGTTTGAATGTTATGGCATGGTTGATTTTTTTCCAAACCTGGGTCTTATAGGGAAATGCAACCAAAACCAGATTTGGTTTCAGTTTTTTTTTTTTTTTAACCCAAAAACGACTTTCACAATGGGAGCAGGAGAGGCAGCAAGCTATAAAGCATGTTGCTGTACAAAATGTTCTGCATAACTTCCCTTATTGGTTTCAATTGCTTGTCTTTTTGCTTTTTACTCAGTGCTTGAACTACTCTTGGATTCACATAGAGGTGGTTTTCAAGGGAAAAAAAACAAGACACTGTCAACTGTAGAGATTTACTATCAGTGATAAAACCCAAAATTTTAAGCAACAATTGCACATTTGCCATGCAACCTTTGCAAAGCTAAGCATGCTAAAGCTAGTGTCATATATGGAGCTACAGATGGTTTGCAAGGCAGTGAATTGACTGCTGTTATCAGATGAAAACAGTTAATCTCATTCATAAATTTGATTAATAAATTATAATTAAACACAAACGACAATTTAATCATCAAACTATAGCTAAAAGCTGATTGAAAACAATCTTTCAGTATATTCTAATATAAATGGACCTTTTCCTCAGGTACAGTGTTTTGACTTGGACACTCTGCATACCACTGCTGCTCTTTTCTAATGACCAATTGCATTAATCACTGCATACCAGGGATATCCTGAAAGAGCACAGAAGCTTCAAGAACAGACTGTTCTCCTTGACAGTTGCATGTCTATCAAGCTAATAAAGTGTATTCATTTGACTGGATATCATTTATTGGATTTCTCATCATGTATCATTAATGGTTTTAACAGCAATTTGTTTAGACAGCTCAAAAACCCCCATGTTTATCTAGCGATGTTGGACGCAAAAAACATAGTTTTTAAAAAGAAATTAAAAGAACCCATGACCTGTTTTTAGTGTTGACATGTAATTTAATACGAAATGTAATTATCTGCCTTGTTGTGTTATATATATTTCTAGTAGCCTCTTTAAATAAGCAGTTAGTCCTTTTGACTTTACCCTTAATTCAATTTGATAATTGTTAGACATGAACAAAAAAACAAAAGACTGAGTAGTGACAGCCAGAGTCATGTAGAATTTTCCAGGGTAAAGCTGTTCCTCATCTAAGAAAAAAGACAGATCACAGTAAACAGAGATTTTCTAGAAATAAAAAATGTAAAACCAAGTGGAATATGATGGACGTGTGCTGTCACCACTGATGGATTTCTTCTTTTATTGTTCAGTCGCGCAGAAAGATATGGGCTGTCACACAATGACAAACATTTGTCTCTGCCACAGAAAAACATCCTGGGAAGGCAGAAAACAGTAAGCATTTACTCTAATGTTAAATATGTGTTCAGATGTCTTTACACAGAGACCGGACCTCATCGTGAGGTCTGGTCAAGTTCGCCAGGTCTCAGCAGACCAGGTATGGCATGCAGGAATGGATGTCAAAATATCATCTGTAATGACAGAGAATCTGCTAGTTTCAGGAATTTTAGCCTGTTTCTCCAGTTTTTCAATAGAATAAAACTTATTGAGAATTTATTTAGCTTGTTTGTTAAACCTGACTCAAATTGAAAATAACATTCATTGATGGAAAAAATTAACCACTTAGTACACATTCGATATCTAACTGGTTCCAGATGGAGACCCTATCCTGAGATGTAATATTAAAGCAAATCAAATAGTTCTTCAAATATTTGATCACTTGGTCAATAAACACCTTTATTTTTATATTATTATTATTATTATTATTATTATTATTATTATTATTATTATTATTATTATTATTATTATTATTACATATTTACTAAGTTGATATGAAGATCCAGTATAATATAGCCGTAAAGTCTAAAATAGAAAGGTTGCAGAGCTTTCTTGCTGCCAGGAAGTTTTTCTCCTGTGGGGACTTTGGTGTGCTAGTGGAATTAAGGTTTCTATGAAGAATTGTTATTGGTATTTTGTTTCAATAATTCGATTTCAAGTGTGAACACACTTAATCAGTGTTTGGGAAGTGGGTGTGTCACTTGGGTTCAGGGTTAGGAATAGATGCAGTCACCTGGGTACATCACCTGTCTTGGAGGATGAGCTCGTCAGCAATATTTTTTGTTGGCCGCAAATGTATAAGTCATGATTAAGAATAAATAACCATAAAAGATGAAGTGCAAATGCGTGTCATCAAGTTATCTCCCGTGTTTAGCCTGCTGCGGTGAGCAAGTTGGTGTGTAAGAAAATTGGTCGCAACATGTTTTAAGTCTCTCACCTGATGGGTGTTGCTAATGGCTGCCTGACTGATTCAAGTGGGTTGTAACCAATGCTCTAAATTTGCAAACTTAGCAATGATGATAATTTTAGTCTTTAAATCTTAATTTAGATAATAGGCTCTTGATAATTTGTAGCAGATACTTGTGTGCAGTGGACTGATATATATGTTAAGGCAGATTAAGGTTAAGGGCCTTGCTCAAGGCTCAACAGTGGTTAGAGGGTTTTGGGTAATAATTACTCTCATCTAAACTGTATCACATTCAAATGAATTATGCAGTGTAGCACCTCACCTGTTCAAGCACCTTATAATTGAATTGTGGTTATTGTTTACTCAATATAATGGTAACCATTGTTTTAGCTTTATTTTGACTTAGTTGACTTTAGTTTGAATTAAATTGCTGTTGATTTTTATAAAATGTAAAAAAAATTGATTACTTTCAAAGTGTTTAGAGCCAAAGTACAAAAAACATCAATAAAAAAATTTAAGGATATGTTATGATTAAATTTGGCCAAAAAATCTAAAAAGATGTAAACAATGCTAATGGTGCAAATGTCAGAACACATTTTAAATAAAGTAATCAATAATCAATCTAATCGATTTGATATAAAATCAGCTATATTGTCATAAAATTGTAATCTTTTACCGACTGAAAGATTACATCATGTTGAGGTATTTTTCTTAAGCCCAGCGTGACAAGCACTTTCTGAGACATTTTGAAATATAGTTGAACACATCTCCTTCCCCCAAGACAGCAGAGAAGAGAAGATTACATTATAATAATTTCACAGACATATAACATGGTAAAAATTTGTAAATAGCCTTAATTTTTGGTTATGACATAATTTTAAAACTTTCATTTTTTCAGGCCTTAAAGTATTAATCTGTTTGAATTTTGAATAATTCAAAACAAATATTTTCCACATTTTACTCACCAGCCATTAATCTGTATTGTGAGATGTGAATCTTGAACATAACTTCAGCCATTAGATGAGCAGTGGAGGAAGTGTGTGAAGTTGTGTAACGCAAACATCAGTGCAGCATCAGACCCACGGCCATGTCCTTTGTATTCATTTCTGGAGGAATGTCCATTTCATTAAATTAAAGCTGTAGAGCTTTGATAGCATCACCTCTCAGAGAGGTTTATATTTACAGTGCAGACCTTTAATTTGCCACTTATCACTGAGCAAGTCAGGCCGAGCGACATTTGTATTGATGTCAGGCCCTCAACCGTCTGTCTTCCTGCCTCTTTCTTCCACTTTGTGAATCTTGATGAGGTGCCTGGTGGCGATTGCCCAACATGCCGGCTTTTTACTGAAGTGAAATCAATCATCCTTTCAACGCTTCTCTAAAGGACCATTATCCAGGGCCCCTGGACTCGTCTGACTGCCTTCTATAGGCTCCATGACCTGATATAACGGGCTTGCTAATTCAAGTCTAACAAGAAACAAGACTTCATTAACCAAGTGGGTCACGATATAACATGTAAACACAATCTGTGTCGACCTTAACAGACATCTGTGATGTCTTTGGATTGTGGACAAAGTTTTAAAGGAACCTTTAATTTGAATGATTTTTTTCTTTTTTCTGGTGAACAAGCCTGTTTAAATAATGCAAAAATCTTTCAAAGATGTTTCCAGAGATTAAAATCAGCATTGTTCGGACTTCATCAACATTTGCAGTTTGTACTATTATTTTTCTTCAGTTGCATTTAGTGCGAGAAGAGGGATATGCAAATAAATGTTACAGGTTGATTGTCACTGTAGGAAGAATCTCAAAATTAAGTGGTCTGTAATATTACTCATCTAAGAATGGATTTTTGTATTCCCAATCTGTTCAATTTACGCAGATTTAAACCTTAAAGCAAGGGTGTTAAATCCTAGTATAGGGACCACATACAGCAGAGTTCAAGTAAAATGATAACCTAAGCAAATACTGTAAATAATTGTTAGTACAAAAGCAAAGAACAGTCGTGTTCAACTATTGCTCTTTTTCTCATCATTGTCTCAAGAAAATGAGACAATGTCCTTATTATTTTGAGACCATGCAACATAATCTCACTTGCAATGCGGCAACAGTCTGAATGGTCACCGTCTCTTATGACTAATTAGATACCTGCTTTATGTAATGTTTGGATGAGTTGAGAACCCTTTACATGGAGCTTCCACAAAGTCTGCATCGCCAACTACAAAAAAACTAAAAGCGTGTGAGAATATTAATGTAGTAGGTGGTAGTCAGAGAGGCCGTTGGCATGGATTGACAGTCATGTTTACATCAGTCTGTTAATAACAGATTAAGTGTAGAGCACTTCGGATGGCCCAAAAAACACCAAATAAATCCCATTCCTGACTTTTTATCATTATTTTTAGACAGGATTTCCACAACAGCAGTGATATTAATCTTGAGTCTTCTTGTTCTTCTGGCTTATGAGCGAGGCAGATGCTATTTTCTTCCCTCCCGTCCCAGTCTGTCTATGTGTATTCTCTAGTAAGAGTGTCTCTGCGCTTCTCCTGATAAAATCATGTTGGATCTGGTCAGCTGGTCGAACATCCAAATTGACCAAAACATCTTTCACCTGGAGAGTAGCAAATGGGAACCCCTCCATGTCTGAGGGACCCCGGCTGGGTACCGTGGTCGACATGGAGAGCCCTGTGTCTTACGGTGATGTCTCTGGATGATTATCTTAGCGGCTTTGTGATCACTAGTTTCCCACTGTTTGGAATTTAGTGGATTTCTAGTGAGTCAGAACTTGCTGTGGACCTGACTGATGCAGACAAGTGTAACCGCGCTGAACACTGAACTTGCTCTGAACTAGCTGAACCACAAGCTGGATGCCATAGATTGGCAGACTGGCTGGGGGTTTTTAACTTGTCCAGGGTGCCTGTAACATCATAGTGCTGGCTCGGAAACTGGAAATTGAACATCATTTGGTTGTTTGGGTATTTAAAAGATCCTTTAACAGACTGAGGGTCAGTAAACAACGGCCGTAAAACCCAAACAGAGTGCTTTATCTAATCTGGTTCCCTCTACGGAAATTCCCTGCTGGAAGGACTGTTCACCAATGCACTGACCCGCCTCGCTCGTCCTAAATGTGTCCCCACTTCCAGACTCTCAAGGGTGATCACTGCCTAATTGTTTAGATTTTATCTTTAAAGCATTGCTGTACCCCCCATCCTCCTCCCCTGTTTCTGGCTGGCTGCACCTCAGAATAATCATTACCCGGAACCGTAACTTTGGTTTTGGCTGTACTGGAAACTTGAATTGCTCATTATTAATATTATTAATAAAATTCATATTATTATTTTCCACAGATTCCTCAGATCAGCTACGCTTCAACTGCACCGGAGCTCAGCGACAACACACGTTACGACTTCTTCTCCCGGGTAGTTCCCCCAGACTCCTACCAGGCTCAGGCCATGCTGGACATCGTCACAGCGATGGGCTGGAACTACGTCTCCACGCTCGCCTCTGAGGGAAACTATGGTGAAAGTGGTGTTGAAGCCTTCATCCAGATTTCAAGAGAGTCGGGTATGAAACAGTCTGTTAGCTCAACTTAACATCGGAAATATTAGGCCTGACAACATTCATGTAGAAGGTCAACCCTTTTAATCCCAGTTAGCCTCCATATATTATTTTTCCAGAAAGGCCTCAGCTGTCTGATTTTGAGGCATGAAATATATTTTTGCTGCTACATAATCTGGATGAAAAGTCACTGTGCTGGTTTTCAAGCTACTGTTTGATAAACTTGCTGTCAACTGTGTCTGCATCTGTTGATGAGAGAACAGGAGGAAGGTCTTGTAATTGACTCATTGTATAATTACGTTAGAAGTTGACACTGTTTTCTCCTGAGCTGGATGCTGTGAGTTAATCAGACTGAACTCCCTGTGATTAAAATGTTATCGCTACCAGACGATCCCTGACATTAATTAGAATGCAAGAAATTAATTGCTGGTCATGAGGGTGTTGGAGATCAGCAGTGTGTGTGCTTGTTTCTATTAAGCATCCAAGGATGTTACTGGAAGTAGGTCTCCCAGTTTAAAGCAACATTACGAGATACTGAAACATAAATTCTATCCAAGCTTTCCACTTATTCATTATCTTCATTTCCGTAATGTCATCTTATCTTCAAACTCATACATCTCTTTGCTTGTGTTCAATAGGTTTTAATTTAAATCCCATATTAAATGTTTTTTTCAACAATTATATATGGATGCTAATACCAGTGCTCATTTTTTTCTTGATCTGTCCACTGTGTCAGGGTTAGGGTTAGTTCTAATGAGGCATTGGTTTTGCTGAGGAGCAGCTGACAGATAACAGGCTGGGTCAGATTTCAGATAGAAATTTAAACAGTTTATTTAAAAAAAAAAAAAAAGGAACTTAAAAGAGTGTCCAAGTGCAGCAGTCCAAGAGCCGACAGGGGGAGACGTAGTCCTCACAGCCAGTTGTTATGCCTCCTTTGCCTGGGCCGCGCTGGTTCAGAAGCCTCGGTTAAAAACCACTGCAAACACATAAAATCATGGCACAATAAAACATTTCTTGCAGACGCTGAGGTAGTGGAGGAGAGGTTACTTAAGTGACTGGAGAGGTGAAACGTGGTTCACCTCTCCCCGTGTCTCATCCACTTCCTCCCGCTGTTCTCGCGGTGTCTCTCTGTCCCCCAACTCGTGGGCAGCGTTGCCTGGTCCTCTCTGTCTCTCACCCAGCGTTTGGCCCCGTGACACCTAGAAAATGGCTTTTTTTCTGCTGGGTGCAGCTTCCTCCCCGCAGTCCTCTTCCTCCCGTCGTTCCTCTCTTCTCCTTCTCTTATAGACTAATCAAGGCCAAGGATCCACTGCCCTGCCCTTCCAACCCAACTGCTGGCAAGGAAAGAGAACACAAACAGAACATAAAGACAAACACAAAGACAATCTAACCACCCACACTTTGCCATCCGTCACACCTGGACAGAAATTAATGGAAAAAAGGATGTCATGAGCTCCTGCAGAGTAAGCTAATAAGAATAAGGTAGAATGGCTTTTACTGAAAAATCTAAAAGAGATCTTAGTGACTGTGTCATCATGCAGAACGTACGAGGTGAAAAGTGCTCGGAAGAAGCGATCATGCTCAGGCAACCCCCGCTACTCTAAAGGTCAGAGGTCGGCTAAGAGAATCCCGAGACCAGCACAGACAGCAGCCAGTCCCAAACAAGGACCCCAGCCACCCCACCCCCATCTATAGTTCCACACACACCCCCATACACACCGTGTATGGTGCGTATAATACCAGTACTTTCAAAGTGCATCACCGAAAATTCAGCCATAGCTGGCAATTTGGGCCATTCCTAACATGACTCTGCTGAACTCTGCTGAACTCAAGGGCTGTTTCTGTGTTTGAACTTTCACAATTTTTAAGCAGTATCTGTTCATGCCCCTCACGTTTCAGATTTCAGAAGGCTAACTCAGCTAACTGGGGGGCTAATTGAATGGCAGTATTCACTACTGTGGCGAGTGGTTATTTGCCGTTGTGAGGTCACAAAGGGAAACATATCAGACAATTTGAACCCATCTCACTAAAAAGATGAGCAAGCGAAAGATGATTTTGGGTCTCATACACAGGGACCCATATGAATATTAGAATGTATTTACAAAGTGAAATTAGCATTAAATGTGACATTATTTCCAAACAAACAAAAAAAGAAAACAACTCAGCTTTTGGGTTGTAAAGTATTTCAGATTTATTTGTGTATAAATGACCTAATCTTCTGTAAAAAAAAGGTTTCTTCATCCCTCCATGAGCTCAGAAGTAATAAATATACAGTTACAAGGATAATGAATGCAAAACCTGATAAATGTCAATTTAAAAGAAATTTTTTTATAGATGTACATTAACAACATATGCTGCTCTGAGTTGTGAAGTTAAGCTTTCACAGAACTATTAATGCTTTTTATCTTCCTAATGATTCAGCAGAGGAGGTGTTTGATGGCAAGCAAAAGCAGCATCTGCCTTTAAATGGAATGCTGTAAATAGACCCACTACGATGCATTTGCTTCAAACTATCCATTTACACCTTTTAGTGGTGTATCTGGCAACTTGCATGTTATTTGTTCTGGCAACATCAGAGAAATATTTTTCTCTAGATGCCAGGATTTGCAGAACTTGCCTATCCTACTAAAACTGGAGTGAAATAATGAGATAAGAAAGAACTGGAGTAACTCTGAGTTTGATGCAATTTTTCCCATTTTTGGTGTAAAGATGTCAAAAACAACCTCTTGTGTTGTTTTACACCACTGTGAAGAAAAACAGAAAAAAATATAATGTCCAAACTGATAAACTGTATTGTTTCATTACAAATATTAACTCATTTTGGATTAGATGACTGCAACATGTTCCAAAAACAGCTGGAACAAGGGCAGCAAAATCCTGGAAAGGTTGAGCAATGCTTAAAAACACCTGTTTGGATCATTCCACTGTCTAACAGATTTATTGGAAACTGAGTGTCATGATTGGGTATATAAGGATCATCCTCGAAATGTTCAGGTCAGACTCTGGTGTACCGGATCCTGATGAGGAAAACACTTGAGTAAAAATGAGACTGCAGCAAAAACATAAACATAATTTCCTTTAAAAAACATATAAAAACATATATTTTTAAAGTATATATATATATATATATACTTTATAAATATATACTATATAAATCCTACAAGAAGACAATGCAGTGCTTCTCAAAGTGGTGTGATGTGTCCCCACCCCTCGTGCATCTGAGTTCAGGAGGAATTGTAGGTTAAGCATATAAAGACCAGAGAGCAAGGGATTATAGTAACATATTGAACTAGAACGCACTCAGAGAGTGGAGATTTTAATCATCTCTTTCTGGTCCCAGAACGGAGATGTCCTGAAAATTTCATGTGAATCCATCCATAGTTTTTTGAGTTACGCTGAAAACAGTCAGACAAACAAATAAACCAACACTGGGAAAATCATGACCTCCTTGGCAGAGGTAACTAGAACTACAAGCATCTATCAGTACCTCACTGGTAACAAGGGAGAGAAATGGTAGACTTTGGCTATGTTCTTATGAAGATAAAATCCTGTATTTGAGACATTTCTAAGATGTGGAATAAAATCCAGCTCAGAGTCAAAAAGGACACCTGAGTTGCACAAGTGGAGAGGGATTAAGTTTTCTAAAATGGTCTTTCCCTTGTCTTCAGGATGATAATTAAATCTTTAGTCTTGTCCCTGTTGAGCTTTATAAGTTCTCTGCCATCCATGACTTTATGTGTAATGTACAGTTTAAACAGACTCTAACCGGCTCTAAGTCATCATGGCGATGTAGAGCTGCACAGCAGTCACTCAAACATAAAGTATGTGGTCCTCAGTTTCAGATACAGCGGCAGGTTCATCATCTTGTCCAGATGATCACTGAGTATGTGAGACATGGTCATCTCATGCAGGGAGTTCAGTTGTTCAGTTTATAGTCAATTATCTGCTGATTCAGATAACATTATTTTAGTCACGCTGACATCAGGTAGATTTTATTCTCCTGTATTTGAGCTAATAGCAGGTAAAGGCAATCTTACATCTATCCAGCTGCACGGAGGCTGTTGTCCTCAGAGATAGATTAAAGATGGAAGTAAAGAAAGGGGAAGTGAAGGTTGCCCCGAAGGGAGTGATGGGATTGGAAAGAGGGAAAATTTGCATGTGAACTATTGATCGGGTTAGCCGAGGGCCCACCGAGATGGTTTGCACACAGGGCTCAGATTTTTTTCTCTTGTTGCTGGAGATCCATCTCTCTTCCATTCTTGTGTAAATGAACATGACAGAAGCAGACTCGGCAGTGGAATAGCTAAGGTTCAAGCTGACAGGCTTTACTCTTATCGTGGCTCTCTTCCCTCTTTTTCTAGGTCAGTCACTCTGCTTGCAGGAGTGTTTGGTCTTGGATGACCACAGACCAGGAGCAAAGACTATTAGTCTACATGCAGCACTTAATTCAAACCTTGAATTACTAAACCTTTTCCCATTTTGACTTAGAAAAGTCTGACGTAATGATAACAAAAGCTAAGTAAGAAAATAAAATCTTTCTTTCTTTCCAAATTTGAGCGAGCAACATCAAATAAAGATCAAATCAAAATGTATTTCTATACAGTCTTTTATGCACAGATCAGCACTACGTGCTTTAAAACTATACATACTCAAACCTGGAGACAAGATATATACATCTACTTTGTATTGTAATAATAATTGTATTATTATTAAAGATATACAACTTA
Organism: Pseudomugil tenellus; assembly: GCA_037177515.1. Lineage (NCBI taxonomy): Eukaryota > Metazoa > Chordata > Actinopteri > Atheriniformes > Pseudomugilidae > Pseudomugil > Pseudomugil tenellus. The sequence goes on from JBAMHX010000011.1 coordinate 312,616, forward strand.
AAACACATCATGTCCTTTTCTACAGTCCTGATTTTCATGTTCAATATTTTGATTTAGTAATAAAACATTCTCCTTTTCAACATCTTATCAGAGTTATATTTGATACCATCTCACTTGTTTCTTTAGTTTCATTTGATGCTGTTTTACTGAAAGAGATGAGATCTTAAATACAAGTGTGCAGAACCGTTTTAAGTGTGAAAGATTTATTGTGAATCTGACACCGATACAAGCGAAAATCTTCCCTAGGGCATCAAATTTGCTCAATCTGTTACTTCGGGTGCTGCTGATCTCTTCTTAGAATAACCAGTAAGAAATAGCTTTCTCTAACTTTATTTTCTTCCCTTATGTATTCATCTTTATCTTTACTGGGATCCAAAGTTTCCTTTTTGATGGAATTACAGAGCTTTCTCCTCTGGCTGTACTTTGTGTGTAACTCAGTTGAAGCGATCATGCAGGTGTGTAAAAAAACATTTTCAACACTTTTAGAGACAAACGGGACAAAGCAAATAAACTGAATTAAAGCTGCAAGCGGCATCCATCAGATCTAAGTCTCATGGTCGAGCTTAACATGACATATTGTAATGAGTTAAGGACCTACACTGCAAAAACTATAATCTAAGTAAGATGAAACATCTCAAATAAAGGACACATGCTTATTTTTTAAATGTAAGATAATTATTCTTACTTACTAGGTTTTTTTTTTTGCTTGTTTTAGGAATTCTTGAAGGTTAATGTTCCTTGAAATAAGATAAATTATCTGCCAACAGAATAAGGAATTTTATCTTATTTCAAAGAAATTTAACCTAATTTTTGTAGATTTTTCTTCTTTTTAAAAGCCAGTTTTTAAGGATGAAATGTTATAAATTTAGGTGCAGATTTCATGTATTTCTCTCCAGATATGAGTAAGCCATGCTTCATGATGAGAAGGCTTTTTTTGCAGGTGTTTCTATGGTAATATGGTTGGTCCTATTCGAAAGATTTGAATAGTGATTTGTTCCCAACTTGTCAGGGAGCTTCCCACTGAGTTTGGAGTGAATCACATGAATCCCCTTAAACTACTTTGTTTAAATACAATGCGTGTAAAGTGCCAAAAAAATATGGACGTCCTTTCTGAGCCTTCACCTGGACCTACCTACCTGCAGGAGAAGCTGGCCAGCTGACCTCAGGTGAATAGGGTTGAAGAAGCTCAGAGACGTAAGGCCGGGCGAGGCTATGTAGACACTAAAAAATAACATAAGAAGTTCAAAATCAACTCTAAAATGCACAGATACCCAGTGGAGTAAAACCAGGAAAGCGTGATGTCTTCTCTTTTATTAGTTCCATTTGCAGACGGGACAATGAGGACTGACTCACACCTACGTGAAGTCCATTGCAGAAATGTGAGATGAAATAAAAGCATTCACCACAGTTCCTAAATTCTGCCTGGAGAGAAAAGACATAACCTTTTCCAACCTCCCTAAATATCACCGTCTAACTTAATTCCCAAGCTGAAGTGTTTTTTTTTTTAATCCTGTGTTGGGTCTCAAGCCAGTAGACATTGATTCACAGGGTCCTTTTGGTCCAAACACTGTCACCGTTGTTTTCTTTTCATTAAATTAAAAAGGTTCAAGGCCAACCAAGCTTTAATATCCTAACGAAATAACTTTTTTCTATTATACTCTTAGAGCCCTGAGTGCCACAAATGTAGGTTTTTTTCTTCGTCAGTAACAAATGTATTGCATTGATTTGTTCAAATACACCTTTTCTAAAAGAATGCAATATGGAGCAAAAAAGTGATTACAGCTCAAAGACTTAAGGGTCCCCACTCTACACTCTGCAGTGGGTTCTGGATACCAGTACCATTTATCCCCCCACCCCCTGCTGTTTGTATTAACAGTAACTGACTCCATTTAATCTGCCTGGGTGTAGAGAGTATTGCTTAAGTAGTGTCTCAATGTCATTTTTTTTATTCCAGATCTCAGAAAGACTAAATGAGATGTTTCCAAAACTGATTTCTATGTATTTATCACTACTTAGTTCCTACAGAGTTACTGCCTAGTAATAAAAAAAAATACCACATCATGATGCTGCTGCCACCATGCTTAACATAAGACTGATGTTCTCGGCTCTTGTCCAGCATTTTCGATGATGATGAAAAGGTTCAGTTATGGTTTGACGTTCCAGACTTTCTCCAGACATTCTCCAGACGTTTGGGACATCACCCAGAAACCTTTTGGGGAACTTTTCTGTAAGCTATGTTTTTACTCTGGCTTTTCAAATTTGACCTTTATACTTGATTCTTCAATGTTTGCTGACCTTGAATTAATCTAAAAAAAAAATTGGGGTAAACGAGAAATAAAAAATACACAAAATAAACTATGTGCTTCTTAAAACGATATCGAAGTGGAAACAACATGCTGGATCTGAAAAACTGACTAGTAGGTAATGTTCTGAGTGCAAGATAAACACTGGGTATTTACCTCAATTCTCTCCTTTAGACAGCAATTACTAAACTGCTGCACAAAACTCACAAGGGTAGTGGCTGTTTCTCTTGACTTTACACCTAAGTTTTAGTATTTTTACCAGAGACATGCAAGTGTGATGTGACTTCACTGCGGAAGAGCACCTGGATGCAGCCCATAACTGCATTGATTTTATGCCAGAACTCTACAAAGCATCGTGTCGCCTCTTGCTTCCCCTCTTTCTTGCAACAACTTGGCTGAATTAGCACTCAGCGTTCGGGCGTTTCATCCTCTGCCTGTTTTTTCCCCTTTTCATTGCTTCGCTGCTAAATCACCTACACATTTACCTCGCTGTGTGAGTCCTCTGTTATCTGTGTTTTAACGGCAGCACCAGCAGTAATCATGAAGAATGGCTGCAAATGCTGAGTTTAAAAATGTCAGATTAATGACGTGTGTGTGTACACAAAGCAGCTGTGGCTCCATTTTGGGATCAGTGAGCTTTCGTCCCTGCTGCATTTGGACGTTCCCTCAATATGTTTTTATAACAGAATCTTTATGTTGCTGCAGAAGTCGTTCACTTTCTGATGGCTGCATTTTGGTATCACATTTAGAATCCAGCTGTTGGTTTTTGTTTATCTTCATTCAAAATAAGTATTTGTGGAAACCCTCATTGGGTCTAAGTAATTATTACAATTACGACTTTCTACATAAACTTTCCTCCTGAAGGTTGAAAGTCATTTCACTGCTTTCCAGATTATTTTTTAAATAATTTTTCATTATGTTTGGAAAATCTGCACTAATTCCAATAAAAAAGAAACAAAATCACACACTCTGCACATCTGTGTAACATCGGTGTCAATGCATTTGATCCCCATACAGACTTACATGAAATGTCTTATCATTTTGTGCTTAAATCTAATTTTTCGAAGATGATGTTTGCTTCCAAAGATCTTGATCGATTAGCATCCAGATCTTAAATCAACTCAGTGGCACAACTGATTTGATCTGCGAACTTATTTACAACATTTGCTGCACAGCAGCTAACAAAAACCTGCAACTACAACTGCTTTTCTTTGGAATTGGTTTCTGTCATGAACCAACTTGTGTTCTGTTCCCTCCACCAGACCAAATCATTCTCTGCTTCTCTCTGCTGTTTGGTTCCAGGCCAGCTGGCAGATGATAGTAGAGCATCCCTGTTGCTGGAGTCAGTGACCTCATTGGCAGGGAGAAGCTGTCACAGATTAAAAGGCTATTTACATAATATCAGTGGCAATGAAACAGACTGCTTTCATTTTTTTCCTCTGGGACATCTCATCTGAACTGTACCCTTTAGACTTCATAGTGAAAATGGGGGATATCAACATTTCTTTAAATAATAATTTCCTTGGCCTGGTAATCGTATTAACTATAGATGGAATATCTTTTCTTGTCAGTTTGCCTTTGAAGTCTTTGAACCTTTTTTGGGATCAGCTGCTGCTGGCTGTGGAAGACCTCGACCTCCTGCATACTAAACTGAGTCACAACAGGAGGAAGCTTAGTGACCGCTGGTGTTCAAGCTTCATTATTCCTCTAAATTGCCAAAATCCAAAATAATTTGTGTATTTACACCAATCGTGAAAATGACATCAGTCTTTATATATGTACAGATCGTTTCAGGGGCTTCTTGTTGCTTAAGCTGATGTAACAAGTTCAAGTTGACGGGGGTTTATGCATGTTTTGATATTGTTTAATTTTTCAAATCTTTTTAAACTAATGTTTTGATTTGTATTTTATTGTGTGCAGTGACTTTTAACTTGCATGTAGTTTCCGATTGCCCCCGAAATCACAATAATCAGTCTCAGCTGCAGACCAATGAGCAGCAGTTGTGAGGGGGGGTTTCAGGTACCTCAGGTTGAGAACTATTCTGAACTACAGCATCTGAACTTTTGATGCAAAGATTACAGACTAACGTGAGGAACAGAAAAAGTCATTAAAAGCAATATGAACACAGTAGCGCTTTAGAGGAAATGAGCATGGAAGTTTCATGTCGACGGTCTCATTGGAAGTAAATCGAGCTGAATCAAAAATCCACAGACTGCGACAAACCAAGCATGAAGACATGAATCAGTGCCTGTCACTAACAGTCCCTTTGTGTGAAACATACATTTTCTCCGACTGTAATTTCCCCACTGAGGGACTGGTAAAGGTTTCTCTCTGGAATATGACAGCAGGAGAGCTTCAGTCATCTGCCAAAAAACAGAGATTTACTTTTCATTTCCTTTTATTTAAAGTTGAACATTTAAGAAGGAAGTGTCTCATTCCTCTAGACTCCACAGAAAACATCCTTTCATTTAGACTTTTCAGTCCAATACAAACTGTGCTCTTGGAGTTTGTCTCCTCAAATGTATTTATGAAGCAGAGTAAATAGTGGAAGTGATAGTTTTGTATTTTTGCGGACATTCTGCATCAGTTCTTCTCTGGAAACATTTTGTCTTTTTTTCTGCTCGGAAGTGTGAAATGCAGCAAAAGATAATCAGCTTTTCTTTTTCCACTCTGTCACTATTTTATCCTCTTCTACCTTTGCATGGACTTTATCCTTTAAACTCTTCCACTCTCTCCCTCTCAGAGGACATAAATTACTTTCTGTTTAACCTCATTTGTTGTATATCTTCACTTTCAGCCACTTACGTAGGAAACTTTCTTTAGTCTTCCTTCTGTTATCTTCAATTAATTCTGAGTTGTTTTATTTCTTGTTATCGGCATTTTATATCCTGCCCTACAATACAATGTTTGCATCCTTCTGCTCTGCATGCTGCCGTAAAAGTGGATGAATATTTCATGGTGAGGGATTCCTCCAGTCTTTCTCCCTGGAGAACAGGCAGACAGAGCAAAATGACTCATCGGCACTTTGCAGCCCACAGAGCCTCCAATGCATAAAGCAGTCCATTAATGGCAACCACCCGGACGGGGTGAGGTTAGCAGCAGGACTATCAGCCACGCTCAGAGGTGGAGGTGTCATGTCAGGTTATCGTCCGCTGGGTTTGACACAGGAGGAAACAAACTGTTTTTTATATAAAAAAGAAAAATCTTTTAGTATTATTGATTCAAAGAATTGGAAAGTTAAAATTCAAAAATACATAACCCACTGTTACACACGCTGCAGTAAATATGCACATGAGATTAATTTCATTTGCCCTGAAAATGTGGTTCAGAACGGAGTGAACCTGGCAACAAGAAATGACGTATCATCAAAAATAAAACATGCTGCACCGGCGTATTTAATGATCTGCTCCGTAATTACATTAAACATTTCTTCACCCAGCCAGACCCAAACTGTAGGAAACACGCGGGACCTGAGAACCACCGGTCTGTCTGCGCATCACGAACCGACATGATCTATGATGTGATGTGTCCGACCTAAAGGCCCGACCTCAGACGAAGAAGTTGGAAGCCAAGTTAGCAGTAATCTGTTGTTATTTAGCTTATTTTACTGAGCAACCACTTTATTTCAACCAATCACAAACTAAAGGGTAACACACCTTTTTTGGACAAACACCAGGTCACATATTAAAAGTGTTCTTTTGTTTCTCATCTCACTTTCTTTTTGTCCTCTAAAAACAACAAAAAAAGAAAACATTTTCATTCTTACTGTGTAACATTTTAATGACCAACAGCTGAATAAAGGGCTTTTGCAAACTGCTGCTGATGAGAGAACCGGTGCTCTACCGGACCAAACCATTTAATGTGCTTTTACAGAGGTGTTTGGTCAATATCAATGTTACGACCCAGCTCAGCTAGGGGTTTTGAGCCACAGCAATGTAAGCTCTGGGAGAATGGTAAACTGTGAAAATGAATTTATTAAGTTCAAAAAGGGTATGTTGGTAGACAAAAAAGTGGTAAAAACCACAAAAGTTAGGGATTGAGAAGCTGCTCAAAACAATACCAAATATCTAAAACGAAATGGGATGGCCAGAGTCCCCAACGTACCAAAATGTAATGACAAAATAGAACAGGCCTCTTACAAATGTTACACAAAATGGAGAGCAGCTCCAATAAACTAAACTGTCAAACAAAACACAAATCAACAAGAACACTAAATACAAAACAAAACTCTCCAATGCTAGTAAATGTACAAACAAATGTTTATCTACAAATATTAAATACCAAAATTACTATGTAAAATTACACTCAAAAGCTAAACTATCCCAAAACCAAGTAGTTTTAACACTACTGGAACAAACACAATCATAACACACTATACAAAGTTAAATATTTAAACTAATCTAAACTACACTAAACACCACAAGTTAACTCTAAATTACGAAGTGCACTAAATACCAAAAGCCAAAGAGTCAAAGTCCAAAGTCACCAATCCGAAATCCAATGCAAGCCGAGGAGAAGGCAGTCTGTTACCAAACAGTTTCTTAAAGAAGGAATGATGATGTGTCCTTTTTATTTCCTGGGTTGGTTGATTGTGATTGTTGTAAGCTGTGATGATTTCCAGAGATGCAGGTGGAGGTGTGTCTTGCTGGGATCAATCCTCTCCAGGGGAGGGTGCAGGTTGTGATATCTGCGATAGGTGAAATGACTAACAGACTTAACAGAATCTAAACAGACGGTGAGACGTAACAATCAATATTCATTATTTATTTACTGCTGAAATTTACCCAGTACAAAAACTTGCTTTAAAAAACAAGAAAAAACTACAGAAATTAGGTAAATTTTCTTTAAAATAATATAAAATTTCTTGTTCCGTTGGCAGATAATTTATCTTATTTCAAGGAACATTAACCTGTCAAGAATTCTTAAAACAAGTAAAAAAATCTTTAAAAAACCTACTAAGAATAATTATCTTATGTTTAAAAAACTAAGCATATATGTCCTTGATTTGAGATGTTTAATATTAGATTTTAGTTTTTGCAGTGTATAAATGGTGTTGTGTGCGTTCATGCAAATCTAATCTGAAAAAAGAGCAGTGACCACAGAGCAGAAATCCCAGCCAACCCTCTGCAGGCACAATGAAAAGGAGGGTCCCAGCTGGAGCGAATGTGACCATGGAGCAAGGGCTGGCAGGACACCGGACACCCAGGGACAAACACACCATAAAGTCAAGGCCTCATGAGCCCAAGAAACATCCATCCCAGTGGCCCAGTTACCAGGACATCACCAACACCCTGCAGGTGCCGCCGGTAGCCAACAGTAAACATGATGCACTGACGGCTGTTTACCTCTGTTCTGGACATGGATTAATAAGCAGTGTTTCACATTATATTACAACAAAGTAATTAGTTATAATTACAAATGACTTTTCTTTAAAAAGGTAAGTTAATTAGTTACTCAGTTAATTAGTAACTCAGTTACCATACTGTACAAGTAATCAGTTACACATCAAAGTAACTGACATTAGTTGCAATGTGTTATTACATATAATATTTAGATGGTCAAATATAAAAACAAATGCTTAATGAAAAATAAAAACAAAACTAGATAAAGTATTCTAAACATTTTATATTTATTAACCCAGCCGACTGCAGCCACCCACATGAATAGAATACAATATATAAAAAAATAAGTATTGACAATAAAATTCACTTTGTGTTGACGTACAAAACCAAAACACACAGATGTAAACTTGGGTCAAAACAAAAAAAAAGACACGTTTGGCCATTAAGTAGTTCATGTCTGTGTAACTGTATATTACGAATACTGCTCAAATAAACAAAACACTATCCTACTTATAAATTTTCAGTAAGGCACATAATAAATACTGTTGCCTTTAATTTCACTCAGCATGAAGTAGTATCTGTACTTCCAGTTCAAAAACACTACTTTGGAATCTCACTAGAATGTCGCCATTGTCCCAGTTTCTTTGGCTGTGTCCCAATTCAGGGTCTGCACACTTTGAAGTACGCAGACTACATAGGCTAAGAAGTGTTCTACGTAATATGCACACTCCAAAGTGTGTCGGCTGTTTGAAATGAGATAGCCACTGTACAAGCATCACAGATGAGCCCAAGAGTTCTGTTGCCTAGCAACTACATATGTTGCTTACTAAGTACTTATCCCAATATTTCACAAAAACACAAAATATCAATAAAAAATTAAGTAAGTACAGTTGAAAGTACTGTCCAATTTTTGGAAGTTTTAGTTACATTTGTGTCTAAATTAAAAGATCAACGTCAGTGAAAAATATTTATAAAACATGTAATAATCATTTGTGGTGATGGGATACAGTACTGCTGTCGTCCCAGCTTGTCTGCTGGAACAAATATGCGTTAAAGAAGTAATTAGTCATAGTTAGATGCATAAGCATTTGACTGCTGCAATTTTTTTCTTTCTGGCCCGCAATGACTTCTGGGTGATTGGAGACTGTGAAGGATAAGCTGAGGATAAGCTATTAAGCTAATTCAGCCCCAAACAAAGTGCGCATGTGAAGTGTAGATTTGAAGTACCCTTCGAATTTGGATAGCACTTGGATAGCACAGACGAATGAGTAGTTCAAATCCGCACTTCAAAGTATGCAGACGATATGATAGAGACACAGCCTTTGTGTTTGTCGTTAGCAGTGAAACAGCTAGCTAAAGCAGAGCACTCATGGACCACAGTAGCCGCCCACCCAGCCAATCATCATCGCATTTGTAAGGGTCATCAACCATCACAGACTGTTCTCCTGGAGATGATATGTCGCTGTCAGAAAGCCTGACACAGCTGTGCTGCATTGACTTAAATTATAGTAACGCAACACATTATATTATTAGTAACGGAAATGGCATTGTAACAATGGAAAATGTAATTAATTAGATTACTATGTTACTGTAAAAACAACACAGTAACGCTGTTACACTTAAACGCTGTTACTCCCAATACTGTGAATAAGCTCACGTTACCCTCGAGTAAAGAATGCAATTTAAGAAAGAAAGAAAGACATAAATAGATAAATAAATAAATAAAAAACACTTAAACAACAATTAAGGTCATAATAAATTAAATAATAAATATGAAAAACAGTAAAAAAGAAAAAAGTAAGAATGTAAAATGTTTAGACCACACTTCTGTGGAAAATGATCAAGACAATTCAAAATGAGGTTCAGTAGTAAATGCTGCCGTACAGACACTCCCTAAATGTCTGGCCTTGCTACTGATGAGATGACAGATGTTCTCCTGAGGGACAACCTCCCAGACCTGGATCAAGGCATCAGTTATTCTCTGCACATTCTGCTGCTGTGGACAGATTGAAACATGAAGTCCCCAGAGGTGCTCAGTTGGAATGACAACAGGCAGGCCAGTTCATAGCATTACTGCTTTAGTTAAGCAATGGCTGCTGACATATTCCAGCCACATCAGGCCAAGCATTGTCCTGGATCAGAAGGAACCCAGGTCTTTGCTCTGACAGTGGGTCTAAGCATCTCATCCTAGTGCCTTATGGTAGTCAGTGTCTTTTCTGGCTAGCACATGCAAGTCTGTACAGCCCTCCAAGTATGTGCCTCCTCATGCCATCACTGACCCACAGCCAAACTGGTCATGCTGGAGGATTTAGCAGGCAGTAAAACATCTCCATGGTGTCTCCAGACTCTGTAACATCTGTCTAATTTGTTCAATGTTAACCTGCTTTCATACGTGAAGACCACATAGAACCAATGGCAAATCCGACTATCCTGTTTCCCGACTCTTCCCACTTGGGTTGCTAAGGGGTGGGCTGTAAACACAAACCCCACGTGTGGACATCAGGCCCTCACACCACCCTCTGACAGTCAGAGCAGAAACATGCACACTAGTAGCCTTCTGGAGGTAATTTGGTAGGGTAACCTACCAACATTCTCTTTCCTGCATCACCTCTTCTCAGGCATTAATGAGCTTTGCTGTTTCTTGTTACATTTATTGGAAGAAAGGTAAATATTTAACAGTCAGCTTCTGTTACTGGTGTAGAGGCTTAACATAAATGGCAAATTGGAGATGCGTTCATAAATAAATATTGTGTATTTACACAGTCATGTCAAGTTGACGAAGCAAATCTCTCTGAGATTAGTAAAGTATGTTTCAAATTTCGCATTCACATTAATTCATGACGGGTTTCACGGTGGCGAGGTGGTTAGCGCCTCACAGCAAGCAGGTTGCCGGTCCGATTATCGGCTTGGACGGTGGCCCATCTGTGTGGAGTTTGCATGTTCTCCCCATGTTAGCATGGGCTCTCTCCAGGTGCTCCCCCCACAGTCCAAGGACATGCACCATGGGGACTGCCTATAGGAGGGAGTGCGTGTGCATGGTTGTTTGTCTATGTGTGTTGGCCCCGTGATGGACTGGCGAACTGTCCGGGGTGTACGCCCTATGTCAGCTGGAATAGGCTCCAGCCCCCCCCGCGACCCTGTTCAAGGAATAAGCAGTAGATAATGGATGGATGGAGTGTTAATAGCTTAAATTGTCTTGAAACTCCTAGTTTGAAGGGCTGTGCTTCAGCACTACGAGCCGTGGCCAAGGGCCCGGTTACACAGTGCTTTGTGTCTAAATCACGGCCAAAACCAGTTCAAAAGTGGTCTCCTGTGAAGCCAAACGTGTTGTTCGGATTTGTAGCATATTCTGTAAATACCGGATTTTCCGAGACCGCGGCACCTGCAGTCTGGATGTCAAGGTGTGAACATGAACCCTCAACAATGTGATATCCTCATCATCATGCTCCAGGACCAACAGAATCTATTAAAACCGGCCCAACAAATCCTTACTGAGAGAAGTAGAAGGAGGAGGATTAGGAGGAAAGTGTTACGGAATAATTGGGTGTGTGACTGGATTGTGAACAGGTGTGAATCTATTTTTAGCCTACATACTTACTGGGAGTGATTAGCTTTGTACGGCCATACCGCCTACAAAACACGCACAAAGCAAGTCAAAGCCAAAGATTAGGTCCCTGAAGCTACCAGATGTAGTTCTTGTATTGTTTATGAATACAGTTTGATTTAGGGCATTAAAGTTTGGTCTAGAAATTCTAAGCGAGTACCAGACCTGGATTCCATAGATGCATTTCAAGTCACGTATGCAAGTGATGCGCACGCAATCCCGGTCCGTATTCACTTATTAATGGGGAAACTGTGCTGCAATGGGTCTAAATGGTAAGATGTCTAAATTGGATCAGCTGTAATTCACAGGAGACAGGATGGTGTATTTAGAGGGACTTCGTTAAATTTAGAAAGAAATCCACTGATTTTCTGTTTCAGTACCTTATAAATGTAATATTGCTTCTATAAAACAGATACCTCACTACAAACACATAAAGGTAAACTGCGATCTACAATCGTCTTCTGCGCTGGAACACTTGTGTTCAGCTACCTCGCAACGACCATCTGCAAATTACATCACCGGAAAAATATTTTTAAAAAATCCCCAAGGACGGGTATTGTGTATTCAATATTCTTTTGTGATCTCACTTTTTTATTCTACCTTTCATCTACATTTGTTGAAAAATTTGTGTTGTAATTTGCAGACACAAATCAAAGCTCCGGTTATCAAAGCACATTAAGTAAGAACATTAGAAGTGCTACACAAGCACAGACAATAGTAGTGAAGTTCAGTGTGTCAAGCTAAAAGAGTCAGCACCAACTACTTGAAAAAGTCTGCTGCCTCTGCTACAGCTTGTCTCTTCTCAAAAAGCTTTGAGTTAAAAAAGACAGATTAAGGTTTTTCCCTTTCTGAACAACCCTGTGACATGTCACACTGGCCTTACACAGTCACAGTGATGAGCTGTTGCCATGGATTTCATCACCCACTTCTGACAGCAGAAAGAATGACAAGTTTTCCAGGTACTTCGTTCTCCACTATGAAAACTATAACAATCAGAACTTTTGATGACAAGAGTGAAACATGATCCGAACTTGACCAAATTGCTCGTGTTTTGACAGAGTTTTTACAGTCACACTGTACATCAGAAGTATAGTCAGACTTTCTACCTGTCTGTTATGCCACTTCTTCTGCTGTTTTTCATTCTTATTAAAAAGCTCTCGTTAACCACATTCGAAGATTCAATGTAGCTTTCCGTAGTTTTGTAATTATGCAGTTATGTGTTGATTCACAAATCCATTGAAACATCTGCTCCCATTGAAACAAATGATCCCTCTTAGGCATGTCCACATGTAGCTGGGTTTTTGTAAAACCATATATCTAACCCCCTCCGGCTAGTAGAAAATACATGTCCACACCACCTCATTTTTTAATAATCTGCAGAACCGAGCTGTGAAACACATTCATTCTTTTTGTCGTACTCTACCCTCATCAGTTAAATAGTACAGTGTGAAGGCAACTTTAATGACAACATCGAATGGTGATTGCATGACAGTAGACTGTCCTTCTATGTGAGGATATACGGGAATAAACCCATGATTCCTCTGGGAGGACAGAGGAGATCTATGTGTAGTAGTATTTGTGCTTGTAATAACAAACAAACGCAAAGCACCTGGACAATTGATAAAGCTAAAGGACATCCATGTTGTAAACAAATGTCGCGAATGCGACGTCATCATATTTTGTCGCAGACAGTGATGTTTTCTTTAAAATCTTCACTTTGGTCTGAGTTTTTTAAAATAATCGTTTTTGTTGACGTAAATCTGCGTTTTGGTGTAGATGACACACTAAATCAAAGAAAAATATTTGTTTATTAAGATACCCGGCTACGTGTGGACAAAGCCTTAGCTTCACATGCTTTCACTTGCTAGCTTGAGTTGCTTCTCCCTGATAGATTTTATCTGTACTTTTTATCTACCTCTGCATCAGTCCCCTTTCATGTAATGTGTTTTATTCAACAAAATTAAATTACTGTTTGCTATTGATTCAGTCATATATGAATCAACATCATCAAATTAATTTACCTGCCTACTGCAGCCATTAATTCCAGCATGTTCATTCAATAAATAAATACTGCAATAATAAAAAGACTGAAAGTGTTTAGTTTGGCCAATAATCTATATCAAGGGTCTTCAATCCTAAACCTTGAAGGCTGGTGTCCCTGCAGGTTTACCATGTGTACCTGCGGGAACACACTTGATTCAAATCAATGTATATTAAGCAAACATGTGCAGAGCTTAACTGAGTCCAAGTCAGGTATGCCTATTTGTTTTTATATTTAATATTAATTCTATTTCAAACTAATATAATAACAGAATTAACATTTTATTCGTATAATATTTAGAACTTTAAATGAGTGCAGATATTTTCATATTTTTGCTCTAATTTATCATTTGGATATGACAGCTTACACTGGATTTAAAAAAATATTTCATCACAAGTATGTGAACATGAAAATATTAGTGTTTTACATTATGATTAGAGCTTCAGGTTATTTTAAATGGAATACATTTAGGTGTAGTAATCCTAACCAACATTTACTCACCTTATAAAAAAGGGAAATTTATTAACATCAAATTTATAACCAGTTAACTCATTGAGTTGCACTTATTTTATATTTAAACATAAATAATACAGCCTGCAGTGGACAAATCGGTAAAAGCAAGCGTGCAGTTTAAGTCTTTGGTGTCATTTTCATTTAGCCAAATACATCCTTAGACCCCCCCATGTCCCCACCCCCCCAGGTCAAAAAGTTTCAAACCCATTCTAATGTGTTACATTCCAGTCGGATTAAAAATTGCATGGATTGGTGGTTTATATCTTTTTCCTCATGTTAACATTTATTCATTACAGTATATTTTATTTCCCTAAGTAACTGCTGCTTCCATAGGAGGCCTTATACAGTATATGCCATGGAACAAGGGCAACTTCTGTGTTGGCAAATTACTTTGTTGATTGTGTTTGGCTGGTTTCTCACACTCTCCCTGCAGTACCCTTGCACCTGCACAACTTCTAATGAACATGTGTATAATTGGTTTCTTGTTTATCCAATATCCTCCATTTTTGCCAGCAGCTACAGGCAGATGTTGAGGCAGGCTGAGTTAGAACGGAAGCCAGAAGCCATATGGACCATTATCACCCTCCTCACTTCCACATTTGCCTCACTAGTTATGCAATGATGCTTTAAATGAGCTTATTAAAGAAACTTGGAGAAAGTATAACCTCCAGGAAAGGTAACTGAGATGAGCGAAGAGAACTTTAATGTATGCTTGTTCTGAACAAACATACGGGTCCTTACAGTGTTAATGACTCAGTAATCCAATGTACAGACCAAAGAATTGCTCCTTTTCTTATTTGTATTTTTAGATACTTGGTGATTATTTTGGCAAAGGATACACTATTCCGAGTATTAAAATGCATAAAACTTCAAGCAGTTTCAAATGTTGGAGAGTTTTATGTAGATTCAGAAGAAAATATATTTGTAATTGCTAACTTCCTTAAGTTGTAGTTGTATTTAAGTATAACAGGATTTTATAAACATGAGTTCTCTTATCCCACTTTTTTTAAACCAAGTACAAATACACCTACATTTTAGTACTTGTTAATACTGGGTAGCAATATGGGTCCTGATAATCCCATTACCTTTCACTGGTAAGGACTGTGTGCCAGAATGCTGGGAGCAATGACTCAGTGGTTATGTGTGATGCAATAAATGGGTCATCAAGTCCATGTAAGGCTTGAAACTATCATAATCATCATAAATAAGGAGAATAAAGTTGTTCATATTAAATAGACCCGATCTCAGGAAAACAGGGGACACGGTTATCTCCACAATAAAATATCTTTGATGGAAGATGTTTAAGTCACCATTTCAACAATCAATGGTATTAAAAACAGCAACTTCCTTCTGTGATGTTTTGTTTCTGTACATCAGTATAATGTTACTTATTGTTTTGCAGTTTTATCTGTTTCTCCATGTCAATATTCCCAACAGCTTTGTTTTGCTTCGCCTGCTAGCTTGTCAGCTAACATCAGTGTATAGTGTGTCCACTTTAGCTGTGTTTCCATTAGACCAAGAATCATGCAAATCTTAAATATTGCAAAAAATTTGAAGCAGCAGTATTTGCAATAATAATTATGGTCAAAAAGTTTTTGCACTGTCATGACGTGTTTTTTTTTTTTAGTTGTTTTAACAGAAGTATGTCACTAAGTATGTCGCAGAAGTGTAATGGAAACACCTGGATGTGATTCAGTAGGTCATGTGACTTTTTAAGATCGCGCTGTATGGAGCAAACAAGATGGAATCACTTACAACGACTTGGACAGGGAAGTGAGAAAGAAGGGTGTAAAAACCCCAAAATAACACATGGCTACCTTGTAAAAGCCACAATTTTCATTAAATCTCATCAGTTTGACAAGATTTATAGTGAACTGCAGCTTATCCCCTAAACACTGCTCAATTGAAACACCAGCAAATTGCAATTGTTGTTATCTCTCTCCAAAATGCTTTTACGCAAGGTCCACAGAAAGGTGTCCATACTCAGGCAACCTCATCTATACGAAGGTCAGAGACAGGCCAGGAATGCCCTAAGACTGGGGCAAATGGCAGTCAGCCTCGAACAAGGACCCCAGTTACCCAACCACGGAGCCAACACAACATCAACCAGGAGATAGCAGGGGGAGGTCCCAGCCAGAGCCACCCTCCCACCCGCTTACCCATCCCTCATCCATGCCCACACATACACGAACACTTACCCACCTACATGCACTCATCTTTTACCCCCACTGAAACCGCACTCACACACACACACACATGCAGAAAGCCTGCATCACCCATGTCCCACAACAACCCAACAGCAAAGCCAACCAGAATCCTAGGTTTATGACACCCCGCATTCCTGTGGACCGAAACCCCGCCACTGGCAGTACCCAGCAAATGGCGGTGTAAAAATTTCCCCATTCATAGATGATTATAAGATGTGTGTTTTTTCCATATCACGCATCTAAATAAGCCTTCCAATGCACTCATATTCTTACTCGTGGCATTGTAATTCTGTCTCTTTGTTAAAGGAAGTTGTGTGTGAGTCCATAGGGTCTGGCTGGTCCGGAGGGCAGCGGTTAATTAGCGGGAAAATTATCTGTGAGCATTAGTTCCTGAAAAAAATGAACTGTTGCGTCTGATTTTCCAGTTTCACAGAGTTGGTGAATCCTGATCTGTGCTGTGTATGTCATGCAGGACTCTATTTAGGTGCATGGCATACATGTCGTCTTCTGACAGACTTCCAGTTTTTTGTGACTCTACTGACTCGTAACTTTGAAGAACTTATACCTGAAAATTATTTTAATATTGAACCTAATAGAATGGTGAACTTTGTGTATCTATGGAGATCACAACTGCTGAGTAAAATGTCAAATAAACCAGGAAGATGCATTGAGGTTCAAAGCAGATTTTTGCTTTAAGATAGCCTCAAAGCTTTTCAGACACACTGCTTCTCTTGTTTAGTGTTGCTTTCAAGTCAAGGCTGCACATGTGTTGCCCAGGAAACCTTTCAGGGCTTGGCGTTTAGTGGCAGTGAGGCGAGAAATGAATGGGGTGGGTGGGTACATGCGTCCTGTTTCTATCTACCACTGTGACTCAGGATTTGGAGCAAGGATGTGGGGGGGGGGGGGGGGGGGGGTTTTCCCCTGATAAAAACTGCCCTGGTGAGCTTTTCCTTCAAAGGTCCTCCAATGGCTTTGGTAGAACCCAACTTTAATTATACATATGATTATACA